>CACVKS010000585.1:0-15697 GCA_902749335.1 Acanthamoeba triangularis
ACTGGGCCGCGTACCGGAGGCGGCGGTGGCGGCGGGCAGCTTGCCCTTGAGCGAGAGGTCCTCCTTGGTGGGCGTGCTGCTGCCGCTGCCGCTGTTTGAGGCCACGGCCTTTTTCTCGCTGTCTTCGCTCTTGCGCGGCGTCATCGGCGATTCGTTCTTGCGCGGCGTAGTGGGCGTCGTCGCTTTCTCTGGGGTACACCAGCCAGCCAGCCAGCCAACATATTATAAAAATGTAAATCTATAACATATGTACGATATATATATATATTCATATGATATGTTATTTTATTGGCCAAAACAAAAAAAAGAAGGATAATTAAAATAAAAGATGATAGAAGTGAATCGATTGGGGGGGGGCGAAAAAAAAATGAAGAGCGAGTGCGGGGGTACCATCGGAATCGCCCTCGTTGCGAGGCTGGCCTCGGTAGCCGCCCATGACGAACCTCGAGCCCCTGCTCTCCAATCCGCCTGTGTCTCCCATCCTGAAGCCCGAAAAAACAAACCAGGCAGAGTGAGTGCGAGGGAGGGGCGAGAGGCAGGGCCGCTAGCGCCACTCGAGGGGGGTTCGATCTCGGGGCTGCACGTACCTCCTCTTGACTCTCTTGATTGTGTGTTGGGTCTGGCAAGTTTGTGCCGGCTCCGCTTTCGGGTCGGGGGACAACAACAAGTGGAGTGAAGGTGATGGTAAATCCGGAAAATGAATTAGAGTTCCCTTATGAGAAAGCCCCACTTGTAACTCCGACATGTACGAGATGGCCAACCACTGCGTGGGGTGTTGCGATTTCCCAGGATGGTCTACCGCCTACGTGTGCTGTAGGCCCACGCTCACCACGCCTCAAGAGCACCACGCCTGCCACTTGAACGTCGGTGTGATACTGGGCCACAACGCCAGCATTGCGCAATGCGAGACAAGCAAGGCCTGTGGCCCAATGGAAAGGCGTCTGACTACGAATCAGGAGATTCTGGGTTCGACCCCCAGCAGGCCTGTAGCTTCCTCCTTTTTGGCATTATCACGCTTGCAGCGGACGCCAGGAGCCTCATCCGCTGGTGTGAAAACTCACGCTTTCTCCCAAGCACCAGCAGCAACGTGAGCTCTTCGCCAGGGCCGCGACTTCTCCGCGTAACGACACCACGCGTCATCACCACAATCACGACACCAAAGGGTCCAAGAAGAGCGGCGTGTGTGTCGTCTACCGACAACAAAAGAGACAACGACAACGAAGAAGACGAAGCCCCAGCGGGGCAGCATTGGGCTTCCTGCTCTAGAGGTCCAGGAGCCTCCGCTGGGAGAAAGTCGTCCACCAACGCACAAACCCAGTCGCCAACCAACTCGCCAACCCGGTCGCCCTAACGATCATTTTCTCGCTTGCGAGGATGAGGTTTTCTTTCTTTTGTGAGCACAGAGAACCGTTTACTTGGCGACAGCAAAGCCGAGCTGCTTGTTGCCAAAGTCGAACTTGGTGTAGTAGGGACCCAGGAAAACGTCGCCCATGATCCAGAGGGGACCGTAGGGGGCCGGGATGTCGAGGCCGATGAAGCCGCTGATGCACGTTTCCTCGGGACCCATGCTTTGCTACACGGGCACCACACACACACCACACACATGTAAGCATCGTTGCAGAGCACGAATGGTCGGTGAGTGCAGGCAGCAGTACCTTGAGGATGTAGTCCTCGGGCTTGAGGGTGAAGGTCTTGGGACCGTTGGCGGTGGGGATGACCACGTCGAAGGTGGGGAGCGAGGGCAGGGTCTTGCAGTCCACGGTGGCCTCACCCTGGGGCGACGGCAGGTACTATTGATGGCGGTGGTGGTGGTGGTGGATCGATCACGCGGTCAGCTGTGCCAGTTGAGGGCCGAAGATGGGAACGAAAGGGAAAAGATCATCAACGAAAAAAAAAAAAAAAAAAAGAGGGGCACGTACGGTACAGATGTACTTGAGGAGGGCGACGATCTCCTGCTCCGAGGGATCGCTGCCGAGGATGGCGTCGATGGTGGAGACCAGCACCTTGCAGAGCTGGCACGAGCCACCGGGGCACAGGTCTACGCGCGCGTGTAGCGCCACGTCAGCAACCCAAGGAAAAAGGAGAGGAAAATGGAAAGAAAAGGGGGCGGGGCGTACTGATGGCCGAGCAGACCTGGTCGGGCTGGAGGCCCTGGAGGATGTACTGGATGATCTGGCCGGCGTACTGGTTGACCAGCATGTCGCACTCAGACTCGAGGATGCCAGTGGCGTTGATCATCTTGTTGATCTGGGCCACGATCTTCGACGGACCAGCAAGGAGCTGTTTGGTTTGCCAACAACGATAACAATAAAATCAGTATTGGCGTGTGACGCGAGAAGAGAGAGAGAAAGCATACCGAAGTGCCGGTGTCGGCGATGGCCTTGCAGCCGCCGGCCGGGCAGAAGCCCATGGACTTGCCGTTGATGAGGAAGTCGTGAGCCAGGAACTGCCAGTAGCCCTCCTTGGTGATCGGGGTGTAGGTGAAGTCACCGGTGTAGTGGTTCTGGTCGACGCCGCCCAGCACGAGCTCGCCGCCGGAGACGCCCGACGGGTCGCGGTTGAGCCAGAAGGCGAACACGGGCTCGGCCACCTGGCCCTGGGCCAAGAGCGTGTACCACACGGGCGGCACGCCGTCGACGGAGATGGTGTCGAAGCCGAGACCAAGGATACCATCGAACTGTGTCGTGTCGTGTGGCATAAGCAACCGCACGCGCAACCGAACACCACACGCACACGTGTGCATGGAGTGAAGGCGAGCGTTACCTGAGCAGCGACGAAGGCAAGACCGGGCTCGGCGACGGCCTCGGCGAAGAGCTGGCCCTTGGCGGTGAGGCCGGCGATCACGACGTTGTCGGCCGACAGGAAGCCGGACATGGCGCCCGAGCCGTACTGGATCTGGAAGTTGGTGCCGTTGGCCTTGTAGGTCGACGACTTGCTGTGATCGTACTTGTGGTGCAGATCTACAATGTTATTGTTTGTGTCGACACATGAGGGTCAAGGTGAGCCAATGGCGTGCGAGGAATCTTCACGCGCGTAGTGCGATAAAAGAGAGAATGTGAGGAATGACGGGGAGTGCGTACCGCAGGCGATCTCGTACCAGGGGCACTGGACCGAGGGGACCCACAGGTTGGACGAACCGGTGTCAAGCACGACGTTGAAGTACTGGGGCGGGTTACCGATGGACTGCATTAAATGAAAATAAATGAATAAATAAAACAGGGGTTAGTGTCTTTCCTTCCTGTCAGACATATAGTATATGTGGCATAAAACGAAGTGAAGTGGCGTACGATCTCGCCGTAGTACTGGGCATCCAGGAAGTTGGAGATGGGTTCGACGCCCTTGCCGCCGCCAAAGACCTCCTTCTTCATGGCCTCGACCTTCTTGAGCTGTTGGTTTGGTGGACCCACAAACGAACACGCATGCGAGGTCAGTCACCACACGCCCACCACCAACCCCACACAACGGCTACCGCACACGCACGACCGCACACAGTCGACAAAAAAGACTTTTGCGCGGACATGATAGAGGAGAGGGTGGGGTTACCTCGGCCTTGCGCTGAGTGTAGTGGTAGTGGTAGGCCAGGGCCTTGGGGTTGGTCTTGAGGACCTCCTCGAGGCGGTTGAGCACGCGCTCCTGCTGGGCGCGGTGGTTGTTCTTGTGGACCTTGAGCTTGGCCAGCTCACCGGAGGCGAGCACGGCGCAGAGCGCGAGCGCCAGCGCGACGAATAGCAGCCTGTGTGGAGCCACAAAAGAGAGAGAGAGAGAGAGAGAGAATTTAAAACTACCGCTTTATCTGCGGACGCACGCAGATTATCAATTCATTAAAATTTGCTAAAACGAAAAGTGATTCAACCCGGCACGCTGATTATCATATCAACCTTCAATTTAATGTACAATGTTAAACGGCGAAACGGTGAGTGGTGCCGCACAAAAAAGACGGATTAAGGCAGATTACCACAAGCACAAAACGTGGAGATGGGGTACCTAGAGTGCATGACTGGAGGGGGAAAGAATAAAACCAATACACAAAGGCCGTTTTTGTATGGCTTATTCAATGCTTTAAGATGGCGGTCCTTGTGATTGGTGCAATTCTCCTACCCACGCAATCTTCCTTCGCCTTTCCTCACCGAGACTAAAACCAGGCAAATCCAGCATTGGACCAGCACCGCTTCTGGTCTTCTTTTCTGTGGTACGCATCAAGAGGTGGTGCTATGCTTCCCCAATAAAAGCTGCAGGTCGGTTGTGGGCGCACGGCAAAAAAAAAGATAGAGCTACAGGCCTGCTGGGGGTCGAACCCAGAATCTCCTGATTCGTAGTCAGACCCCTTTCCATTGGGCCACAGGCCTTGCTTGCGATTGCTCTTTCTTTTTTGTATTGTCTGCCATTGCTGAAGACCATCAAACGGAGTTCTGGGCGAACAACGTATTGGCAAGGCCCAGGTTCAATCCTTTACCTGCTTGCGCGGTGTGTATGAGTTGAAACATGCTCCTACTAGGAGCTTGAAAAACTGCAATGTACAAGGTGGGGAGGACTCAATCTTGGAGGTGGGTGGGACACTCCAACCGCTTGTGCTTATCCCACCACGCTCTGGCGGGAGATTGAGGGAATAAAATGTAAGCAGAGTAGCTGGGAGGCAGGACAGGGTAGGTTGCGCGTACTGGATGCAGCACTCGTGGAAGATGCATAGACACTGCAGATAAGAGACCTTGGCTCCTGTAGTTGACAGCAAGAAGGGTGAGAGTCAAGCACTCGCATTCTTGCCTCTAGCTCTAGGGCGGAAGCTGATACCGACGGTCAAGTTCTCAAAGCAAATGGGGCATTCCGCTTTGTCTTCGGGCAACTCGGCCGCGAGCACCCGTGTGCTTGCGAACTCGGTGCTCGTTTGCTATCGAGGTGGTTTGTGCAGTCAGCTACACGTGTGACGATGAGGGAAAGGGGGTGATGTAGCGAGGCACGAAGCCGGCGGCGGCCGTACCGTGGGGCTGCTGGCCAGCAAGGCGGAAAGCGGCTGAGCGGCGAAGGCATTGGCTACGCTCCCCGAAGCCGCCATGGCCGACGGGTCGTGGTAGTGTGCAGTGGTGTTGACAGAATTCAGCATCGCCGCCTGGGGAAGTCGAATCGTCAGCGGCGAAGGTGATGATGCCGAAACTGATCCGAGGGCGGCGGCCATGACCGCGGGCGTGGGCTGGTGGCGGCCGTCTGATGCGGGCGGCTTCCACGAGTGTACTCCCCGACCTCGCGCCCGTCGATGCTTACTCAGCTTGGCCGCGTACCGCGGGTCGTGGTTGACGTTGAGGTGCTGCAAGAGGTCCTCCTCCACCACGCCCGCCAAACCCTGGATCCACATAATTGTGGGAAAGAAAGACAAGTCAACAAAACTGAGTTGGTTTCCAGAGTGGTTACGAGACCGAGGAAAGAACCGAACCGTAATCGAAACGCAGATGGGACACTCGAGCGCCTGACCTTCGCCGACGTGGTGGTTCCTGCGGACGAGAGAGCTCGCGTCAACGGTCCAGCTCGCGTCAACGCGCACGGAGCGGTGGCGGTGGTGGAGCTGCGGCAGAGCATACCTGGCGTGTTTGCCCAGCTTGTCAAAGGCCATTACCCGACCGCAGCCGTACGGGCACGGGCAGGTCTGACCCAGCGCACGCACAGGCGGCACAGGCACGGCTGCCGCTACAGGAGTGACCGTGGTGGCCACCCTGCTTGCGCCTCTTGCGTTCTCATAGGCCAGCAGCTCTTCGTCGAAGTCTTCTGGCATTGGACCGAAACCGAGCGCGGAGGGGAGTGACGACGCGGCAGCTGTAGAGGTGGGAGTGATGAGGTGAGGCGGGCGATGAGCCGCCGCCGGCGCAGCAGCATCAGCGGTTCGGCCGGCGTTGTGGGCGTCGCGCTCCTGGATGAGCATGGAGCGGGTGAGGCACTCGTCGATGTGCTGGTTGATACGCGCCGAGTCTTGCGTCTCCAGGCGGTGGCTGCAGATGGGGCACACCGCCGAACCCAACGACGCCCCCTCTCCAGACGAGCTGCTGCTGGTCGTGGTTGTGCTCGCAGCAGTTGGTGTTGTTGCTGGGAAATGAAAAGGAAAAGAAGTAAAATAATCAGTTCTAAAATCGAAATACTTCGTCGAAAAGTGAAAGATGGGGCGAAGATGATGGGCGTACCATCTTCTGCTCCTGTAGTGTCTCCTTTCTTGGAGGAGCGACGGGTCTTGTACAACCTTGTGTTGGTGGGCGTGGAAGTTGTTGGTGCCGTCGCTTGCGTTTCGTCTTCCCGAATGCGTAGGTTTTGTGGTGCAGTAGAGGTTTGCGCTGGCGTGGGCAGGGTCGTAGTCTTGATGGCCACGTTGGTGGTTGCCTTGTCCTTAGGGTTACGCGAAGAGGAGGACGTACGCGCTCGCTTGGTGCCTCTTCTTGCCGCCCGACGCGGCACGAGTTGCTCTTCCTCTTCTTGTTCTCCAACCTCCAATCGGTTCTCCTTCTCGCCTTCCTCCTCTTCCTCGTCTTCCACGTCGATCACGATGTGGTTGATCTTCGAAGGGGTTGGAGCGGAAGAGGCCAGTCCCTTCCTCTTTCTCGATGTTGCGGTACTTGTAGAAGAATCGTGCGAATGGGAGAGAGTGTGCGAAGAAGTTGATGATGTGGTTGAAGTAGCAGAGGTGGAAGAAGTGGAGGAGGCAGAAGCGGCAGGTGTTTCGTCGGGGTGGCATATCCGCAAGTGGTCCTCCATCGATTGGTGGCGGTGTAGGAGACGCTTGTGACAATGGGGACAAGCAGACGATCCGGACCTCACACCCGCCACCTTCTTGGCGGCCGCATCATCGCCTTGTTCCATCAGATTTGAAATAATCACAAAAGAAGATCGCTGCTACTTCGCCGGATTGAAGGAAATGAACGAAATCTGGTGGATCTTTTTACTCGCTCCAGGTTTATTGGCCAATAATTATGTGGACCTCACCTCGTGGTGGTGGTGGTCGTCCTCTCTGTTTTGTATTGTACACTCACGTCATTGGCGTTCGGCGTATGCCAGTGGAGGGCATCAGCAACATCATCATGGGTGGTTCGTGGTGGCTGGCGCGGCGGCGGAGGCAACAGAAAGCGCAAAACGGTGCCACGCGCGGAGCTCGGCTTCGTTGAGGAACCGAAGCGTCACCACCTCCTGCTCCACCGCCATCTTCTCCTCCTGCTCCTCACCTTCATGGATCACCCGGAGCGTGAAGGCGTAGTCCTTCGCGCTGGCCCGCGCGCGCAGCTTCCGCCCCGCCAGACCGTATTCCGCCACGGGCGTCGTCAGCGCCTGCTCGACCCACCACACCCACGTTAGGAGCGTGTCGTTGGTCGTGTCGTGTCGTTGGTTGTGTCATGTCATGTCGTGTTGCGTGTTGCGTGTCGTTGTGCACCTTGGAGCTGGTGTAGGTGGATAGGGTTCCGTTGCGACACACGCAGTAAAGCAACTTGCCGCTGCCGCTATCGCCCTCAGAGTCCGAGGGGGTGCTGACGTAGGCGTAGCCCTCCTTCCGCTGGTCATTCGCGGACTGCTCGGAGGCGGCCGACGGTTCGCCGGCAGTGGCGGGTGTCGTCAGAGCGGCAGCGATGGGCGGCGTCGGGATCGACCCGGTGCGCTGGCGTTCGTTTATCAACCATTCCCGCTTCTCCATCCTCTCCTTCAACATCAGCTGCACATCGCCGTTTGCCACACAACTGCGAGTCAGCACCCCCTGGGGTGTCGTTCATGTGTGCCGTGTGCCGGTGGTTGTGCCGTGGTGCGTTGCGTACCTCGCTTTGGGCCTTGACCAGGGAGTCGTCACGGCGGAAGGACCACCGCAGGCCGACGGGCAGGTCCCGAATGCAGCCCATAATAGCCTCCAGCCAATCCCGCAGGCCCTGCGCACGTGGCCCCCACACAACCAGCCAATCAACAATCGAACACGAAATAAAATAATGAAAGTTGGGGCGTTGTACGTCTTCTTTGTCGGCGGCGAGGAAGGCGGTCTCCACGGGCGACTGCACGAGGAAGCAGAAGCCCTTGTCCTTCCCGTGCGGGCAGCAGTCCACCCGCGCCCGCACCAGCGAGATCTCGCCCAACGCCTCCGCCGTTTCCTGTGCGTGTGTCGTATGTGTCGTGTCGCGCCGTGTGTGTGTGTGTCGTTGAGTGCAAAGCAATAGCAAGGTGAAGCGTGTGCGTGGCGGTGTGTGCGGTGTGTGCGGTACCCAGTCGGCTCGGATCTTGAAGTACTTGAGGGAGTACTTGCCGAGCACGAACTTGCAGCCGAACCACTTGTCGCCGTTGCGCTCCTTCTTGTAGAGGACGCCCACCCGCCGGGCGTACTTGCCGTTGGCGACCTCGCGGTCGGCCTGCAGCCGGTACCGGAGCTCCATCCGCTGCAGCTCGGCCTCGTTCGTCTCCACCTCCGCCGCGCCGTCGCTCACCACCCCGTCCTCATCGACGCTTTCGCTCTTCGCCCCGGCGCCGCCGCCAAACTCCTCGCGAATAAAGTCCAGCTGCGCCGCGATGACGGTCGGAGCATTGGTAGTGGTGCTGCTGCTGACGTCATCCGTCGCCTGTAGCTCGTCGCTTGTCGACACCTGTCTCTTGTCGCTGTCGACACCAACGTCGGCGCCGCCGCTGCCGCTCTCTCGCTCCCGCCGGTAGCTGCCCAGCCGGAACGAGTTCGAGCCCTTGAGGGTGGCCGCCAGCGCCAGACCGCCGCTGTTTGATTCCCGCTCGCCGGCGACGACGGGGATGGCGTTGAAGCCGAACGTGCCCGGCCTGCAGTCGCTGTTGCCCTTCTTCAGCTTCGACACGTAGCCCACCATGCCGCCGCCGCCCTTCTCGCTCTGGCACGCCCCGGCCTCCGCTTCCACAATCCCCGGAGCCGTGGTCGTCGTCGTCGCCGTCGTTTCCTCCGGCGTTCGTCCTTCTTCATTCTTTTCGGAGTTGTCGCCGCCGGCGACAGCGGCGGTTGGCGTTGGCTCCGCCCGGGGCGAGGCGGAGGAGGCCGAGGGCTTGCCGGGCTGGAGCAGGTGGCGAGGGAAGTACTTCTCGATCTCCTTCTCCAGCTCCTCCTGCGCGAACCGCTTCTTGATCTCCTCCAGCGGGACCGCGATGCGCACCGACGGATGCCTGATCTTGATCAGATCTGCTCCCGCACCCGTGTGGTATCAGCCAAACAAAGTCCATATGGTAGGTGTGTGCGGCGTGTGCGCTGCGTGCGGGGGAAGCGTGTGCGGCCGTACCCAGCTTCTTGTCGGACCACTCCCGGTTCTTGAGTTCCCTTTCCATTTGGACGCGCCGGGCCTGCTCTTCCCACTTCCGCCCGAGCGATGTCTTCCGTGCCTCTTCCTCGTCCCGTGCTCGCTGCAGCTGCTGCTGCTGCTGCTGGGCGTCGGCGGTCGCCTGCGGCTCGGGGACAGCGAGCTCCCGCACGGCCGGCTTCTCGTCGCCCACCGCCCGCCGCGGTGGTTCTTCCACTATGATCTCATTGGCCGAGTCGTTCGCAGTGTCGCTTTCGCTCTCGCTCTCGCTCTCACTCTCGCTTTCGCTTTCGTTCTCCTTTTCATCGACGCCGTCGCTTTCGCCGCTTGGTACGGCTCGCTGCTGCTCCTCGGTCTTAGCGGGCTCCGCCACGTCGCTTTCTTCGTTCTTTGTCTGCTGCGCTTCCTCCCCGCCGTCGCTTTCGTTCTTTGGCGCCACCACCGCCTTCGCTGACACAGCCTCAGCCTCCACCACGGTAGCCGCGGCCTCTTCGCTCTCGCGCGCTTCGTCGCCCGGTTCGGCCTCGTCCGACGACTGCTCGGCCTCCTCGAGCGCCCATTGGCGGATCTCATTGAGCTCGTCCCGCGTCTTGCCCGTGACCTGCACCAGAAAGTCGACCAGCGCCTCGAGCTCGCGCCGCTGCCGCCGCAGGTCGGCGATCTCCGCCTGCGCCTCCTCGCGCTCGCGCCTGAGCTCGTGCTCGGCGAACTGGAGCCGGCCCTCCAGCTCCTCGTTGACGATCTTGAGCCGGTTGTTCTGTCGGCGCAGGCCCTCCATGACCTCGCCCTTGTTCATCGGCGGCTGCGTGGCCGTTGGCAACGCGCCCATCGACGCCATCAGCGCCATCGTCGGGTTCGTGTTGCCGGACAGCGCCAGCGGGTTTCCTGTCGCCGACCCTGTCGCCATGGTCGACGTCGACGACGGCGTGCCGTAGACGGGCGTGCTTGACGACGAGACGGGTGGCGAGGCCAGCGCCGTGGGCGAGGCGGCACCGGACTGCGACGGCGGCGGCGAGACGGCCGCTGCTGCCCCCCCCCCCAAATAAAAGATTGGCGTGAGTCCAATGGCCAAGGCGTAATAATTTAGGGAACGTGGTACCCTCGTTGCTGCGGGGCGTGGGGACGTAGGAGGCCGGAGAGGCAGGGTCGTCGCCCGGGTGGGCGGTCGGGGAGGCGAGGGCGGCGGTGAGCGCGGAGGCGGCCGGCAGGGAGCTGGAGAAGGCCACCTCGCGCTTGATCATCTCGGCGGGAGGGTTGTCCAGGAGGACCGCACCCGCGCTCATCATCAGCATCGACGCCGGCGAGGGCGCGCCCGTCATGGGCTTCTCGCCCACAAACTTCTTCTCCAGCAGCTCGTTGATCACCTACGGCCACCACACAAATCAGTACATCATAATATCGCCTTTATTATTTATATATACAAATAATATATATACAAAGAAAATATTTAATGAAAACAAACACTTCTAAATAAACAATTAATTGTTGTTACGCAGAAAAAAGGTCATAATATATATATATATAGAATATTATACCTGTTCGATCGCAGAAAGCCACAGGTGTTTGTCCTCTGGCGATTTGGCGTGCATGACGTAGGTCTTCTTGGTGTCCATTCGGACGATGGAGAACGCGTGTCGTCTACCAAGCCACGCCCCCGCACACACACGACACACAGCGGTGAGTGGCGCTCGCGGATCGTCGCACCAGACGATGGCGGCTCATCAAGGCCGAGAAGCGAGGGACGACCACGTACTTGCGAGTGACGCTGGACGGCGTGTCCAGACTCGACGGCTCCATGCGGCCGCTGTTGATTCCCCTTTGAGAGCGGGACGTCAACGAGAGGGAGGAGTGAGGTGAGCAAAGTAGAGTGATAGTGCGCAAGGGGTGGTAGTCGTAGTAGTAGTGTGGGACGTACTTGCGCTTGATGGCCGGAGAGTCGCTGCCAAACAGTTCGTTGACGTCCCGCTTGCTGAGGCTCTTTTTCTTGCCGTGGAGCCGGCTCTGTCTCACCCCCGCCGCCTCTGCTCGAGCCCGCGGCGTTCAGAGCCCACCCACCAAATAATAATAATAATAATAATAATAACAACATTTAAAACGAAAACGAGATAAATGTTGGTAACGGAGTGAAGTGAAGTACCTTCTTCAACCTGACTGCCTTCGAGGTCTCGCACGAGGCAAATCGACAGCGGAATAGCTCCTCGGTACTCGAATCGTTTGCCTGACGTACATTTGATTGTGTGTCGTGTGGTGTCGTGTCGTGTCGTGTCGTTAGTGGTGTGCGGTGAGGCGTGTGCGCCGTTAAAGTGTGGCCATGGCCTCGTGTAGGTAAGGCTGCTGCGCGGGTACCTTTCTGGAATTTGAGGTTTTTCTTGGGTCGCGCATAGACGAGCACGTCGTTGAAGAGGAACAGATACCGCTCCTGGTAGTAGTCCGCCTTCCGCGGGCTGAGCTTCATGAGGTACCCCTCCCTAATGAACACACGCCCAGGCGTCAACACCTGGAACACCCATTGAGATACAAAGGGGAAAAGTTCACGTCAGCTCAACTCCTTTGCTCCACGCGGCACGACACGCACACGACACGCACACGACACGCACACGGCACACGTGCCTGAAAGCCATCGAGCTTCTCCTGTATGCGCTCCAGGTCTGGAAAGTTCTCGGTGTCCTGCGCGTGCGATTGTATTGTGGACACCAGTGCAGTGAGTGAGTGAGTGTCGCACGTTACAACAGGCAGCACAACAACAACAACAACAATAACAACAACAAAAGAGAGAAAGAAGCAAGTACCTCCTTGGCGTTATCGATGTGGGCGGTGAGTTCCTCGAAGATGGCGATGGCCTTGACCAGGTCTTCGTGGTCGGAGTGGTTCTCGCTCGTACATTTGAGCAGTTCCTGTTGTGTGAGTGAGTGAGTAGTGAGTGAGTGTGTAAAATATTGTAAATGTAGTGTGGGCGGAAGGAAACACGATGATGGTCCAACGTACTCGGAGGAGAAGCGGATACTTGCATATTCGCTGGACGGGTTTGATGAGGAACGATCCCAGGTCGAGCGCCTTGCACTCTTCGGCCAATTCGCATTTCTGCACACAGCCACCAAATGGAGCAAAATATAAGTACTACAACATATAAATAAAAAAAATATTGGAATTAAAATAAATAAATAAATAAATAAAAATATTAACACTAATAAAAATAAAAGGAAAGAGCGACGTGGGGACGAGATCGGCGCCGTATACCCTGACAAAGGGGTCGAACTCGGGGATGCGGTCCTTGAAATAGCGAAGGGCATCGAGGCAGGCCCGGTAGTTTTTGCAGTAGGTCTTGTACATGGAACTGAAGTTGGGCGTGGCCTGATATGATTACGTAGAACGAACCAGTAGAGGAAAAACAGGTGGTCAGCACTCGCTTTTGTGCCACATCGCGAGGAGGAGGAGGAGGAAGAAGAACAAGGGCCTCGGCGCGTATGTGCCGCACCACTTGGATGAACAGGTCGCCGATGTTGGCCAGCGAGAGGTCGTTGATGTCTTCATAGTTGTGGCTGTTAAAGTATCGTGGTACAGGGGATGAGCGAGGGTGAGGCTAGGTGTGCCGGCTACGGGCAGTCTGGTGGCGCTATAAAAGACAACCAAGCGATGTGGGCGGGCAGGGAGACAAGGCACCTGTCAGAGAGGCGATCGTTGAGGGAGCTGAGGAATTGTGCGTTGTACTGGTGCAGCACCTGCGGCATCAGACCACATTGTGACCGGGTCCATATGAGGCGAAATAACAATAAAATCGTAAATGAAATAATAATAATAATAATAATTAAAAACATAATGTGTTGGGGGTACCTCGAGATTGCCAAAGATCTGGGGGATTTCCGTTCTCGAGAGGATGGAGGCGTCTCGCAACGGGTTGATGAAAATCTGTAGGCGGAATGAATGTCAATCAAATAATAACTTGTTACGATTTAATCTTGACTTTGAGTGCAGCAGATTGTAGATATATCAACGATTGGGAAAGGGGGAGGTGATTGCCTTTTGTACGACTTCAAGGTCGTGGACGTAGCCCTCCTCTGTCTCCCAGATCTCGCGCACCACGCGCTCTCTCTTCTTTAGTTGCTTCGCATTTCCATTTTGAAAATTGAACATGTCGCTTTTCTCCCCGCAGCAGCCGTACGCTCAACCACGAAGGCGCGCAATGCGTGGCGAGGCTATCCTCCGCACAGACACTTGATGTTGTGAGGATGAAGTAAGTGAGGCCCGCCACTTCCGCGCCCTTCTTCGCGTCCGTGATTAATTAATGTTCGAAAAAGGCGTTCGAAAATGACCGTGAGCGTGTCATTGGCGGTCGAAATTTACCTCAGCCACTCACAGCATGGCATGCCTTTGAGTACCTCTTCGAAGAACAGGGACACAACACCGAAGAGGTTTACCTAAGACCGACGACGTTTGAATTTTTAACGAACGACCTCGTGTCGCACCGTCTGTGCGACCTCTACTTTAAAAAGTAAAGTTGCCCACCTGTTTGGTAAGGCAATGGCCCCCGTGATGGATCTTGAGTGTCTGCCAGGTGCTGTACGGAATTTCTCGCCGTGTGTTCGCACCGCACCTCATCTACGTGCACGAGTACAAGCCTTGCTGGGCCTCCTCCATTGGCCTCCACTACGCTGACGCAGTCCCTCCCCCTCCCCGAGAAGCAGTCCAACGCAGAGCACAGTGAATTCCACAGCCATGCCTGCCCAGGCATTGTGGGTGACCACCCAGTCACTGACCCACCCATGGCGGCGACGGCGGCAGCTAAGTGGGCATAATTGCGTCTGTTGTTGAGGTCCCGCTGGTGCTGATGGCCGGCAGGGTTGGCCCAATTCTGTTTTTACTGGTTCAAACGTACGCGTGCAACCCTAACAACGCGCAACGGAGTTACACGTCAAGAGGTGCATACGGAGCTGCTCTTAGTTCTGCCTTGTGACGGGCGACAGAGGCAGAGGCCTGGGGTGATGCGGAAGCTGCGCCAGAGAGAGGAGGAGGCCAAGTGGAATTGAAGCTTATCCTCGTTCAGAATACAACTGGATGCCGCCGCAGGTCGTTCGTGGCATTGCCGATCTCATGTTCAGCCCGGGCAAATGCGGTTGAGGGGCAACGAAAAAGGACAACCCCTGGTTTTTGGAATGGGGCGCGCGCATCTGGCGGCGTGTCAATGTTGGGTTTCCTACGAGGACAACGAAGGGCAAACGACTCTCTTCTTCAACCGCACCAAACCACACGCCACGAGACCGTTGGGCATCACTCATCCCCTGTCCAGACCCTCGTCCGCCTCTTCATCTCGTCTTCTCCCTCTATCCCGCGGAGGGTTTTTCCAGAACACCAGACGATGAAGTCTTCTTCCCTCATGTATCTTATAAGCTACGCCTCGCTGGTGATTCTCTTGATTGCTCTATACCTCTCGCCCGTCCGGGCAGGAGGCTGCTCTGTGGGGTGCGGAGCCAGCAACCCCAACATCTTCATACAGACTCTACCCAACGGCGAGACCTATGACTCGTTCTACTCGTGGATCACAAGCTCCGGAATCCTCACGGAAGGCGCCGTGGTAAACAGTAAGTGGGTGGCCAACGGGACGGTCGACCCAAACATCCACTTCGTGCCCAACTCCCAGCCATGCGCTCTCAACGTCACCTTCATCAGTTCGGTCACCTCCAATCGCAATCGGCTGGGTTGGTTTCAGTTCAACAGAAACGGACCCAGGGGTGGGAAGATCATCGCCAACACCAACGTGACCATGTTCGAAGACGTCACTCCAGTCATCCTGTCCGGCATGAGAGCGCCCTGTCTCTACCAGGGTTCGACGGTGACGCTGGGACCGTTCGACTCGTCCATCTCCATAGGTTTTTACCTCGACCTCGATGCTCGGTGCATCACCAACTACCTGCGCCTTTACAGCCTCGACGAGGAGAACCTCAAGTACGACACCTCTAGCTGGAATCCGACACTCAAGGCCTACGGTCGCAGTGTTGCCGTTCTTCGAGTGCGCCTCCACCCCACCATCGAACGAATCGCGAGCCTTGAGTGTGACAACCAGACTAACCAGTTACTCCCCTCGCTGAACCACTCCAGGATCCCACGACGGAACAGGTCTACTTTGGTTTTGACGATTGGGAAGCCATAGGAAGTGACCAAGACTACAACGACGTGGTGATTACCGCCACCTCCAATTGCACGATCAACACGACCAGGCTCCCCTGCTACACCACGTGTCGTTACTCTGCCCAGGTATCCCCCCTCTTTTACGCCTTCCCAGTTTTTATGAAGGCCTCTTTTTGATTGTGAGGATGTGAAACAGACGTTCAACTCGGCGACGTGCCAATGCAACTGCGCTAACACGGCCACGCAAGCGGCATGCACGGACCCGACCTACTTCTGGAATGACATGACCTGTACCTGCGATCCTCTCCCCTCTCGTACGT
>CACVKS010000586.1:0-15676 GCA_902749335.1 Acanthamoeba triangularis
GCGCTCCTTGCTCACCACCTGCCCCTTGGCGCCGCCGGTGGAGTTCTCGTCCTACGCCGCGATCACGCCGCGGCTCGTGCGGCATCGGAGCGGCAGCGCCGAGAACTCCACCGGCGGCGCCAAGGGGCAGGTGGTGAGCAAGGAGCGCAGCGCCAGCACCGACAGCGCCGCCAAGCCCACACCGCGCGGCGGCGGGCGCAAGGGCAGCATGGACGCCGTCACGTCGTCGCTGTCGTCGTTCGTCTCGGGAGGCGGCGGCGCGTCGTCGTCGCTGTCGACCATCTCAGAGGAGGCGGACGTGAGTGCCGTCAACACCCCGCGGGCCGGGCGGACTGGCAGCAGCAGCGCGGCGGATGAAGAGCCAGGTGACGCCGGGCCGGGTGGTGGCAAGGCCACCCACAAGAAGGAGAAGAAGAAGGACAAGAAGGAGAGGAAGAAGGACAAGAAGGACCAAAAGGAGAAGAAGCAAAAGGGGGGCAAGCGGGTCAACAGCACGATGGCCAGCGTGTAATAGCAACATGTAGTCTACAGCCGAAATGGCCAACAACTGGTTAACTGGTGGTTTCCTTTCACTCCTCGACGACCTCGGCTCGGGCGATGGCGGCCTTGAGCTGCGCCGAGTCGAAGCCGACGATGGTGCCGCAGTCCACGCACAGTTTCATCACCACCCCCACCACCTCGTCCGCAATGCCGGGCAGCGTCGGTAGGCAGCCCTCCCGCTCTTCGCCCGACGGCAGCGTGTAGCGGTTCCACTGGCCCGACCGGGCCTCGACGCTCAGCATCTGGCGGCCGCCGCACCCCACGCACGGGGCCTGGGCGTCGCGGTAGGTCCGCAGCTTCGCCCGCTTCTTCTGCGCCGCCTCGGCCTCGGCCGCCCGCTCCAACTCTGCCTCGCGCTTGCGCTTCTCCGAGTCCGGTCCTTCGCCCCGCCTGCACGCATTGCACAGCCCATCACCCCCGCTGTCACCGCCGCCCGCAGCAAAGTTGCCACACCCCGCCGTACTGCACCGTGGCCGCTCCATCTTCAACACCACAAGCAAGACAAAGGGAGCGAACCACAAGACAAAGGACCGCGGAGCGAACCAATCGAGTCTTGCAGTTAAAAAACGAGGCTTCGGTGAAAGAGAAACAACAACTCCGCGGAAATCTATCAAAGCTCCGAGTGGCTAGAAAGGCTCCTTACTGGTGTCACGTGCGGAAGAGGGTGAGGGCGCCAGCGGGGCCCAGCGGCGACACGGTGGTGGTATGGCGATTGCCCTGCCGGAGCGCGGCGCGGCGGTCGAGGAAGAGCTTGACGTAGCGCTCGCGCGGCCGTGGGTCGTTCTTGCTGGCCTCCTTGTCCGGCGCGTCCCGCACCAACAACTGTCGCCAGAACACGTCGTCTCGGAGCACTTCCTCGAACATGCGACATACCTGCACGCGCGTGTGCGGTCGTGGTGCGTGTCGTGTCGTGTGTGTCGTGTCGTGTCGTGTGTGTCGAGTGTGTCGTGTGTCGTGTGTCGTGTGTCGTGTGTCGTGTGTCGTGTGTGGTGTAGTGTCGTGTCGAGTGTGTCGTGTAGTGTCGTGTCGAGTGTGTCGTGTCAGACAGAGCGATGAGACAAGGCGCGGTTTGGTGAAATTGGGGGAAGGAACGCACCATCATGGTGCGACCAAGGGACACGGCATCGAGCTGGCTGAAGATGAGGCACAGCAGCTCGTAGGGCAGCACCGCGAAGAAGTTGACCGTCGAGAAGACCGGGTCGTAGTCCCGCTTCGCCGCCAGTAGCTTCCGCAAGTGGTAGTTGGGCGTGAGCTTCTTGTGGTCCAATCGCTGACCTGCCAAGAGCACCTTACGTGTTACTCGCGCAACACACGCGACACGACACTACACGACACCCACGACACGACACGACACGACCAACGACATGGAACGCTTACCTGTGAGCGGCGATCGGTGGTGGCCCTTCAGGTAGAGCCTGATGGCCTGCCGTTCGTAGGTGTGTCCGTCGGCGCAGAACACCGGGTCCTTGAAGATGCCGCGCGTGAGCGGGCACACGTAGTGCAGCATCTCCTGCCGGTGTCGGTGGTCGTTGTGACTGACCGGCCGCCGCGCCAGCAGCGGCGCGAACTGTGCCGCCCGCTCGTCGTGCTCCTCCTTGCGCGCTGACTCCCCCTGGCGGGCGCCGTCGTAGCTCACCGGCAGTGGCCCGACAGGGGTGGCGGCGGTGGTGGGCACCCGGTTCTCTTTGTCTGCGTCGACGTGGCCGATTCGGTCGACGCCATCGCACTCGTCGTCGCGCAGCTTCTCTTTGCCCTTGCCCTTGCCCCTAATCACGGCGGCCTGCTGCAGCTGGTGTCGGTCGCCGGCCGAGTGATCTTCTGCCGCAGCAGAGCCCGACGCGATGTTGTTGTTGTTGTTGCTCAGCCGCTCCAGCTCAGCCTGCAAGTACTGAATGAATCGGGCCTGGCGCACCACGACACAAAAGAGAAAGAGCGAGTGAGTGAGTGAGTGAGTGAGCCGCAAAAGTGCACTCGACACTTGACAGGTGGTGGTGGCTCACCTGCTCTTCGTTCTTCCGCTCCGATTCTTTGAGCAGGGCCTCCAGCACCTCGACCGAGCGGTGCTGGTTGACCACCGGCTTGTTCTTGATCCTGCTCGCTCTGAGGAATATACGTAATGTGTACAACAGTAATGTAGTCAGTATTCAGTGAACGATTGCGTAACCACAACTCTTCGCTATTCCATCGGCAGGTGGGTGCCGCCGTACCGGTTGCCAAAGCGAAGGGTGGAGAGGGTCTCGAGGGCGTTGACGCTGTTCGGCGAGCAGTTGACGATGAGCGTCGTCCGTGCGTTGCCTCCCAAACTGCATTCAATCAGTGTTCCATGTCAGCGAGCAAATCACGTTGTGTGTCACGTGTCGTGTGTCGTGTGTCGTGTGGATCGCACCTGTTCTTGAGCAGTCGCGTGAGCTTGCTGTTACGGTAGGGCACATGCCGCTTATCGCCCGAGCTCAGCGCCGAGATGACGTTACCGAGCGCCAGCAGCGACTGGTTGATCTTCTTGGCCTCGTCCAGACGCAGCCCCTCAGCACCTGGGCGCCATTGATTGAACGAGTGAGCGAGCGAGCGAGCGAGCAAGGCACACGCGCAACTGTACAGTTGGGCGCGTACCGGTCTTGTCGGCCTTTTCGGAGCCGGCCAGGTCGACGAGGTACAGCTGGGCCTTCTGGGTGAGCTGGTTGACGGCGTCGTGCTTGGTGACGGTGATGAGGAAGATGGCGTGTCCGCGCGAGCTCTCGTCATTCGACTTGGTCGAGGCCACCATGCGGTTGCGCGCACCGCGCTGCATGGTCGCGATGATCTCGTTGCTCGACAGCATCGTCAGCACCTCGGCGCCCGTCACCACCACGCCGCCGCCGGGCTGGTCCAATATCTCCAGCTGCCTGTGCGGCGCTGCTCTCCATTCCACGAACGCAACACATCGATATGAGTGCCAACATATATGCCATCAGATATAATAGAAATATTATGTACATTGAATATATAAGAATGTGAAGTATGAAGAGGCATGTACCGAGCAGGTCGCGCGTCTTTTCCATGTAGATCTCGAGGTAGGACGCGCAGACGTCGATTTGTATGTGGGGCGGGGCCTGGGCCACCTGATGGAAGATCTCCTCCATGACCCGCGGGATGATGCCCTTCATTCCTTCGTCGTAGCCCAGCTCGTGCAGCTTGGGGTCATCAAAGCCCGGACCCTTTGGTTTGTTGTCGGCCGACGCACACGACGACACACACCACACAATCGCACACGCGACACAACATGGTGTTAAAACCTTGTTGAATTAACAACAACAACAAAAGAGAGAGGTAGCAACGACACACCACTGGTTACCTGCATCGTGTACGTTTTCCCAGCGCCCGTTTGGCCGTAGGCGATGATGGCCGCGCTGAAGCCGTTCAACACATCTGTGTGCGTCAGGCGTGAGTCGGCCTGCTGTTGTGAAAAGCTCGTTCTATCGGACGTAGAGAGAAAGAAGAGAAGAGAGAGAGAGAGGAGGTGTGTGCCTTCCACCATGGGCTGTGCGGCGTACTCGTAGACCTCCTCTTGAAGCGCGTACTCCCCGAACGCCCGGTTGAAGGTGAAGTTCTGCGTCTTCCCGCTTTCAGGCTTGAGGGAGAGACGAAGGGGAGGGTGTGAGAGGAGCAACTTCTTCATCTTCTACTTTCATGTCATGAAGAAGAACAGAGGTGAAAGCAAAAGAAAGTTGATGCGACAAACCTGGTAGGTCACCGTCTGCCCGTCGTCGCCAACGCTCACACAGTGCGCGCCTCCTGCAAGATGCGTAAGAGATGTGCCAGGACACCTGGGATTCAAAAAGCGATGGAAAAGGAACCTTGAGACAGCTCCTCGTCGGATGGGGGTCGAAATCGACAAACGACTCGAATGTTCTCCGCATCCTCATCAATGGATGCAGCAGGAGAAGATGGAGATGGAGATGATGAGCTGCTGCTGGGAGTGGGGAAGAGCGGCCCCGCAGAGGCCAACGTATGCCGTCTTCGGTTCTTGCCACCACTCCGCTTCAATTTCCTCTTGCCCCCTCCCGTCGGGCTCGGCGTCTGGCTCATCTGATCTGTAGTTCAAATTGGAAGAGATCGCCCCACCAATCTCGCGTTTTGGCGCGCTTTGATTTTATCTTTTTATTTATTAATTTTTTACTCATATGACTTCACTGAAGCACGCACTCTCGGCTTCGTGGTTTTTAGTGGAAGAGGAGCGTTCGTTAAGGTGGCTTCTTCACCCGTTCGATCGAAGAAGAGAAGTGGCTTTGGCTTGGACAGACAAAGACCTAACTTTTCACTTCCTCACTATGCACACTGATTGGAGTGGTATAAATGGTGGTCCTCCTGGGCGATAGGAAAGCCATATCTTCTCGGCCCAAGTGGCTTTGATCATATGAAGTATCTGTTCTTATCAGCTTAATCTCTGGTAGTGAGGCCTCCACGTGCCTCACAACTCAAGATTAGACTTATTTTTTCTTGTGGGCTCCTCTGGTACCATGTCCTCCAGCTGTGCTGTGGCAGTCCAGGGAGCAGCGATCGGCTTCACACTTGCACATCATTGGTGAAGTTCTTCAAACGGTCCACCCCTCCCTCCAATCGAAGAACAAAGGGTTTAAACCCACATCTAGTATGAAATCAACATGGTGCATGCTAAGTATGGTGTACACCAACGACATCCTCTTCACTTCTGGCTGCCCGAGTACTCGGCCTTCCTGAGACGATTGAGCTCGAGCCGCGCGGCCTGGGCCTCCTTCTCGAGCTTGAGGATGCGGGCCTGGGCCTCGATCTCCACCACCTGGCGCTGGGTGAGACTGTACTTGGAGGTGGGGTCTACCGCCGGCGGGGCGGGAGCAACAGCCTCGCCCGTGGGGATCGCCGCCTTGGCGTCCTCCACCAACTTCTGCGTGGCCGAGGTGATGCTCTTCACTGCCTCCTCCAGGCCAAGGTCATTCCCTGTGGCGTGTCGTGTATGTGCGATTTTGCGGGCGTGTGGTTATGAGGGGGTGACTTGCCTGTCAGTGTGCTGAGGGCTTTGAAGGGCGAGGTAAGGAGCAAGGTACCTTTTTGGTATCGGGCGCGGAAGGCCGAGAGCAGCTGCGCGGTGGCGACGTTGACGCTCCCGGCGCTGGCGGCGAGCGGCTCGTTGCCGATACCGCCCTCTGACGCGACGTACTGCTTGCTGGTGCTGACTAGATGCCCGATCGAGGCCACCACGAACCGCGCAGCCGACACCAGGCCCTCGGCCCACTTCGGGTCCGCGTGGTAGGCCGTGTCCGAGCCCGTGTATCCTCGCTCCAACTGAGCGCGAGACGCCGCGCTGAGCAGCACCGTGCAGGCCCTCGCAATGAACTGCCGATCAAAGTGGCGTTAGTCGTGCGTCTCCCTGCGAGTGAAGCTTCAGTGACACGCGAGGGGTACCTGGGTGGTGTCGAAGACAGAGTCGGACATGTCAACAAAGGCGGGAGCCACAGTGGCGATGTGCTCTTCGGCGGCGTTACGGGCCACGGCCAGATCCAGGGCAAGCTCCTCCACCACCTTGGTGGCTTCCATCAACTCGCTCCTGGCAAAGTCGTCAGCCGCCACTCCACCGGCTGTGGTAGTGCCAGTAGGCGCCGCCGAGCTTGCTCCGGCCCCGAGATCGGCGACAGGCAGTGCCACGGGCGTCGGGGTTTGGTCATAGCTGGGCATCTGGGAGTATAGCGACTGCATATTGCCGTAGACCTGGTTGTAGTACGCAGCGCCGTCGGCACCACCCCCCATCGGCGGTGCCCCGTACTGGCCGCTGTAGGGTGGCTGTGGCTGCTGTTGCTGGAGTGGAGCGTAGCCACCTCCGCCGGGTGCGCCAGCGTAGGCGCCGTCGGCACCCCCCATCGGTGGCGCCCCGTATTGGCTGGCGTAGGGCTGCTGTTGCTGGGATGGAGCGTAGCCACCCCCGCCGGGTGCGCCAGCGTAGGCGCCGTAGTAGGCATCGTACTGCGGCTGCTGGTGGTGGCTCGCGTAGTAGCCCTGAGCGGCGTACTGCCCAGCCCCTTGCTGTTGGGAGTATCCGCCGATGGGGGCCAGACCAACTCCTGCAACACCATCATCATAATGATACCTCAGGACCATGGCCAAGTGATAGAGCAGCAGCGTGACCTACCAGGTGGGACCTGGGATGAATAGCCAGGCCTCTGCTGCAGGTATGGATTGTTGTGCTGCCCTTCCGTTGACGTCTGGGGGAAATCGTCGTCGAAGGAGATCAGGGCATCACTGCTGGTACCAGGAGTGAGTGTGGCGCTGTTACAGCACCACTCGCTGTTAGTAGGCCAGTGCAGTACCTCTTGGTACCTGCCTCGCTCCAGTGCTCGTCCCCATCGGGTTCGCCTTCGTCCGAGTACTGCTCGTACTCCTCCTCGCCATAGTCTGCTTGATGCTGCTGGGGCGGCTGCTGCTGCCTGGCGGGCGACACGCCGGCGCCACGACCACCGCCTCCTCCCGGCTGGGTACCTCTCGCTTGATCGTACTGGCGCTGTGGGTCACTCGGCCTTCGATCACGGAGCGAGACTTCCTTCATCATGTGCCGCATCTCTTCGTCGTCATTCTTGGTGCTGTAGGCGCCACCTGCGGCCTGGGGGCTCGACGGGTCGGGACCGACCATGCCGGTCGACTTCCACAGGCAGTTCTTGAGGTCCGTGAGCCACAGCTCCTTATGCTCGCGGTTCTTGCCCCACATCACCACCCGACGCTGCTTGGCCTTGGCCAGTGTTCCCTGAAGGTCGCACATGAGCCAACCGCACTCGTAGCGTTAACAAAGGGGGTAGTCAGAGTACCTTCTCGGGACACAGAAGGCGAAATTCGTGGACGGGACTGTCGGGCATGGTGACGACCTTCATGCCGGGGCTGAAGTGGATGACTACCTGAAGCTGAAACTTCTGAGCGCTCACGCGCTTGGTGATGAGCAGGCAGTCGTTGAAGAGCCAGAAGTAGCGCGGCTTCTTACTCAGGGTGTTGACGCTGAAGTACATCAGCTCGCCGTGTCGGATGAGCTGGCGCGGACGCGAGATGAGAAACTTGGGTCCCGGCTGTAGCATCTGGTACAGCTTCTCCGCATCCGACATGACTCTCCCTTTGCTCGCCATCTTCTTCACCCGCTTCCCTAATCTTACTGCCCTCTTTTTCTTCTGAATCCACAGAAAGTACCACCTTCACCCTCTCAATCGTATGCTCTGTGACGTACGAACGCGGTGTGCGGCTACGTGACTAAAAAAAGGCCTTACTCGCCAACCGTCATGTAGCCACCTTAAGGAAACTTATGGTTATTAATGATACGTCCTGTGACTCGTCACTCCTCTCCCACAGGTACTGCACTCCACTTGCTTTATTATCCCAGCTAATTATGTTCACTCTAAGAGGAAGAGGATGAAGATGAAGTTGTCAAAGAAGTGTCATCTTCATAATTCAGGTGCTCGTAGAGGGATCTGAGGTGCCGCGTGAAGACGAACAGGGTGTCAAAGTCTGGCGTCACTTCAATGGCGTTGCCCAAGGCACGGATTGTGATTGCAATGTTGTCCAGGGCTGTGGCGCGGGCGTGAGAACACAGTGCTGGCGAAGTGGCGAACACGTGAAGGATAACAAAGGGGGATGGGGAGAGGCTCAGGGTAGTAGTACCGGTGGAGACGGTGCACTTGACCAGGTCAAGACGATCGCCGTCGTGGCAGGGCGGTGTGGGCTTCAGGCTCTCGCTCACCGCGCACACCTCCGCGCGAGACCGAATCGCCACCATTTCCTGTCGGCCCATAACGGGTTGTGTGAGCTTCGAGCAAAACGGGGCGGGGTATCGTGTGTAGTACATCTTTCAGCGAGCGGATGGTCTTGGCCAGGTCGACCGCTTCCTCGAGTGTCGTTAATTCGATCAGCTCCATCTGGATGTCTTCGACTGAACCCAAAAAAGAGAGATGGCACATGGCCGTGTGAGCTGGCGCCACTGGTATAGGGGAAGAGTGGTTTGAAGAGGCGTACCGATCTCGAGCATCACGCCGACCAACGAGCGAGAGAGCGACTTGAGCTTATTCAGCTTGAGGAGAACGAGCTCGTCCTCGTACTCATCCTCGTCCTCGTCTTCGTCTTCGCCCTTGTCATCGGCGCCGTGTGCGTCAGCCTTGACCACTATCGTCTGTTGTCTCACCGCCGCATTGTCGCTCTCGAGCCCGGGCGAAGAGGCCGTCGATGACGACGAAGAACCGCCCGAGTCGTTCCCCTTCTCTGACTTTCGGGCCTTGGCCTCCCGCGTCGCCTTCAGCTTTCCCTTCTTCTGCTGCTTTGCCTTCTTCTCCGGCTTCGACTCGTTTGAACTCTGCGGTATCGGCGGGAGAGCACCTTGCGCCTCACGCTTGCGCCGACCGTTGCCTGCTGGTGCGGACGGGATGGGCTGCGCGGAGGCAAGGCGCACGTTGCCCGAGGCGGTGAACTGGGGCGGGATCGAGGGCAGCGGCGGACAGCAGATGGGGGAGACGGGCGGACGGCTCTCGCGCAGCACGACCATGTAGTCCTCGTGGTCGTCCATCGGGATGAGGGTGTACATCCGCTTCTCCAGATAGCTTAGCACATGGTGTACGGTCATTTTGAGCGTCCCGATCAGACCCTGATCGCTGAGCGGATTGTTATCGCAGGCGAAGTTCTATAGGAAAATACAACACCACCGCACCACGATCCAGTGAGTGTGAGATGAGGGCACGATGGAATAGCTATGTGTGAGCGGAGTGGACCTTGAAGTTCATGAGGCCCATCGACACCGGCAGATCTTCCAAGCAATTGTCTGAGATGTCCAGATCGACCTGCATCGCACGCGACAGATCAGAAGGTAGTTAGGCAAAGGTCTGTCTGATTGCGCAGAGAAAGGCTCACCAAGCACAGAAGCGTGGATTGCGTACGAGGCGAGTCATAAGCCCAATGGCGGAGGGCAGGGCCGTCAGGTTGTTGTGGGCCAAATTGAGTTCAATAAGCGATGTAACGTGCGCCATCTCTTCGGGCAACGTCTCCAATCTGCACCAGCTTGCGTCGAGCACCTGCAGTCGCGACCGGCGATGAGTGAGTGCCACGCGCGTGGGAGAACGCTCAAAGCGAACTGGGAGGGAGTGGCTATACCTGCAGCTGCGTGCAACCACCAATGCCCTCTGGAAGCGTGGAGAGTGCGTTCCCGCTCAGGAGGAGCTCCTCCAGTTTGCTAAGCCGTCCCAACTCGCGAGGCAGCTTCTTGATGTGATTGTTCTTCAACTGTGCGGGGAGACGTGTTAGTAGCGACAAGAAGCTGCAACCACGGGAAAGAGGATTGCACGTACGGAGAGCGTCTCGAGAGAAGTGCAGTGCCCAATGGCCGGCGGCAACGTCTTGAGCATGTTGCCGTTCACGCTCAGCTCGACCAGTTCTGTAGTGAGATCAAAAAATGTGAGGGCACTGAATGGTAAGGAGAGAAGTGCCTTGTGGCATAAAGAGAGCCTCTGGGTGGTGGACGTACGTTGGAGAATACCAATGTGGGGCGGCAGTTCGCTGAGCTGATTGCCGTCGAGGCAAAGGGACGACAGGCACTGGCTGAATCGCAGCAGCTGGAGCGGGAACCACTGGAAGTGATTGAACCCGAGGTCGGCCGACTTGAGCGTGCGGGCCACGTCGCGATTGACCTCGAACCACTCGTCCTTGAGGTTGTCGATGCCGCACGATGACAAGTTCAGGGTACTGGTCGCATCGTTGATGAGCCTGATCACGGTGGTTTCCGCGGCCAGGGCCTTCAGGGCCTCGCAATCGATCAAGCCGCCCTGCGCACCGGTGGTGTCGCTCGACTCGCTCGGCCCGCGATCCGGAGAGTCGACAACGTCTGCTTGAGGCTGAAGTCGAAACTTGATCATGGCGCGCACGTTCGAGATGGTATTGGTACGCCCCACGGGCTCGCGCTTCTTCATGTACGGACGCAGGTCGTCGGCGGTGGGCCGGATGACCTTCGGGAGCCCCACCAGCTCGTCCGCGGCACCAGTGGTGCCCTGGCCCCATTCGGCAACCTCCTCCTTCCACACTTGGGGAACGCCCTGGGTTGTAGTGGATGGAGCTCGACGTTGAGCCAGTGGCGGCGTATGAGCAGCAGAAAAGCGGCAGAGGCAGTACACACCGTTATCTGCCCCTCGTGGCAGGAGATGTGGACGCCGTGACGGAAGGACTCGGGCTCCGATATGTAGATGTCTGCCTTGTGCGAGTTTGTGAAGAGAGGAAGCGAGCTGGCCAGCGCCATCGTTCCCGCGATCCTCGCCTTCACCTTGCTCATCTTCTATCGGTTCTGGTGGCGGGAGGAGGTGATGAGCGTCATGTAAAAAAACGTAGAAACCATGCAAGTTGCAGTTGGGGGTGGCTGTACAGATGACACGTACGGTGGCAAGTCTAAAGAACTTGTGAAAGGGTGCAGAGCAGACATTTCTACGTGCTGAAGTTCCAGGGTGGTCCACTGCGATCGTTGTGTTCCAACCACCGCTGCGGCTTGTCGTGTAGCACACACCGTATGCGAGCGGCCGGGCGACTTTATAAATCGGAAAGTGACAGGAAATGTGGGCGAAAGCGGCGAACAAGCAGGAGGGAGGGGCAAGCGGCGATGTGCGGCCAGACACAGATCACCATAGATCGTTGATCCGAAGTGGAGGCCTCATCTTTGCTTCCCAAGCTGCGGGCATCTTGTTGGTCGCCAGTTTTAATTGAAATATTTCGAATCGAAAAGGAAAGAAAAAAGGAGAGAAAGATCGCAAATCAAACGTTATTCCATTTGGCATCGCAACTCGTGGGAGACAAGAACGCGAGACGATGGACTGGGTGGGGAAACTGGCTTACGTGCCCTCGTGGGACTCGATCAACGGCTACTACGAGTCCACGTCGAAATCGGTGGGTTCGTGGCTGAGCACCTCCACATCAGAAGTTGTGGTCCCGCATCGTGATGGGACCCAAGAAGGACCCTCGAGCAAGCACAAACGCCGGTCCAATTCAAACAAACAAAGGAAGGAATCAGAACGACAGGGACCTGATTGCGACACTTTCCTTGTGGAAGAGGAGACATCTCTCGTGAGACCTTCGTCATTGCTGGATGGGGAGGAGAGGATTTTGGGCTGCTTCGAATCGAACTGCCACGTCCAATTCGGTTGGATGCAAGGCTACCGCGTATGCGCCAGGTGCGCTCATAAATCTCACTCCCTCTCGATATCTCTCAACTCACAACAATCCTTCCTTCGTGTCCGATGCTGGCCTCTGTCGATGCAGATGCAAGCATCACTTCTGCTACCGCCACTGCCGCTACAGGCGACGGCGCCCACAGCAGCCCACGCCGTCGGCCCCCAAGGCCACCGCAGCGCTGCCACCCCCTCGCGACGGCGCCGTCGAGGATCTCCTGTGCCTACGGTGCGCGCAGCTCGAGCCGCAGACCCTCGGTGCGTTGCCCCTCCCTACCCTCATGCCACCCGCCTGATGGGGCTTGTCGGGTCTGACGTGGCTCAGGGCACGTGAGGGACCACTCGGCGGGGTACGCGAGCCTGCGCAACGAGATCAGGTCACTCGCGAGGATGCGCGACGACGTGACCCTGATGAAGCTCAGGCAGCTGTCGAAGGACCAGCACGACACCGCGCAACGCAGGAAGAAGCGGCAGGAGCGATTGCAACAGCGGGCCGAAGCTGGCGAGGTACCACCTGCACGACACGACCAACGACCAACGACTCGCGCACGCGCACGCGAGTGGCACGAGGTCTCATGAGAGACGCGGTGATGACTGCAGGTTAAGGCGATAGAGAGCGCGTTGGGCACCGTGACCAGCTCGGTGTCTCCGCTGATCAAGTGGAGCACGAGCGCCATCAGCGAGTGGGCCTACGCGCCGGCCGACACCATATGCTCCTTTTGCGCGTACGCCGCTCCTCGTGCCACCCACCCTTCATTTCAGCTGACACTGCCCTTCTTCCGGCACGGTCGCACGACACGCACCACCGCACACGACGCACACACGACACACACGGCACACACGACAGGCGGCCGTTTGGGTATTTGTCGATCGACAAGTACGTCTGTAAGTTGTGCGATCGCGCCGCGTGCGAGGAATGCTGTAAATACGCCGTCAGCCTCGCCCGCTCCACCGTCAACCGCACAGCTCCGCGTACTCCGCCCCTTCTCAACGCCTATGTTGCGTCGTGTGTCGTGTGAGTGTCGTGTGCGGTGACGCGCCTGACCGGGCGTGGGGTTGTACGCGACCAGTGGCGACCGAGGGAAGCGTGCGATGCTGCAAGCAGTGCTCGCAGGTCATCCGGCGACGGGAGGAGGTGCTCCACTTCCAGCAGAAGCTGCGCGAGTGCGAGGAGCACCCACTCAAGCTGCTCTACGACGGCATCGCGTCGATGAAGGGCTCGATCGACGCGGCCCTCGCGCAGTACTTTGACCTCATCTCGAGCGTGGACATTATGGACGGCTTCGCGGTGGTCGACGAGCTCGACGGGGCCTGGCCCAGTCAGCGCGATGACGCCGCTGCGGCGGAGGCGGACGAGGACCTGATCGACCGAGACGACGTCGCCATCGAGTGGAACGAAGGCAGCGACGACGACAACAATGACGACGATGACGATGAGGGAGCTCAGCGCAAGACGAAGAGCAAGAAGACGAAAACAAAGAAGAAGAGCGAAGGAAAAGCGAAGAAGAAAGCGAAGCCAGAGGAAGAGGAAGACGACGAAATGCGACACCTCTCGGCCGAGCAGATCGCCGTACGTGCCGCCCTTCTCCTTGCGCTCGCTCTCGGTGGTGCGTGACGTGGCTGACCATTTGTTGCGGCGGCGGCGGCGGCGGCGGCCGAGCAGAAGCGCGACGAGCTGAAGAAGGCGCTGCTGGCGTTGCTGGTGGAGTACCAGCGAAGGGTGAGCGAGCTGGTGGCCTACAAGTGTCGCAGCGCCAAGGAGCTGCTCCTCGTGCGCGAGGTGCGCGTGGCCCTGTGGGAACACAAGAACGAATGCCTCCTGCCCTTCCAGAAGGTACCCAACCTTGGCTTCTTATGTCGTGTGTCGTGCGCTGAACAACCGCTCCTCTGGCAGACCCTCCCCGCGCCCATCACACGAAGCGAGGACGACCACGAGGGGGAAAGTGATGATTTTGATGAAGGCGACTAGGGCTAGGGTCGATGAGAGTAGGAACAAAACAAAAGTACTCTTCGCTTGCTCCGTCGAGACAGGGCTCGGTCGGTGGTGGTTTTCTTTGATCGGGAGGGGTGTGGACAGCCGCTCCACAAGCTCGCTGTCCACACGGGGGGCGTCTGCGTGCGCAGACGTGCGCGGTACGGTGGTGGTTTACTTTACGAAGGATCACAGTGCCATTTGTGCACCTCTTGTGCTGAGAGGTGGTCGCGGCCTGCGCTTCTTTGAGGCATGCTGGCACTGCTCTCCGCCTGAGACCACCCCTGCCACGCCCCGCCAGTGTGGTACCAATCAAGAACCAAACCAGAATGTCTGTTGCACTAAAAATCACCCAATTGGCGGCCTCTCTCTTCAAACGGCAAGATAGTCCTATGTAGAATCACCCAATCAGGAAGCGAATAAAATGAAGAAAAGAAGAGAAAGTCCAGTTTCTTTTGGTTTTGTTGTTTGTGGCAAAGCAGATGAGCTGTCATCACTCGGGTGAGGCGGAGGGGGAGGAGGAGAACGAGGAGGAGGAGGGCATGGAGCGTCGTCGATCGACGGCGGCAGCGACCATGGCCGGCGAGATGGCGATGGTGCGCTGGCTGGCGTGGGGAGAAGCGATCAATGACGAGTCGCGCGTGACCATGGCCGGCGCCGAGCTGGTGCCTCCGCCGGAAGATGAGGAAGAAGACGATGAAGATGAAGAAGGCGATGACGATGGCGAGAAGGAGGAGGGATGCGTAGCCGCGGCGGTGGTTGTCGTCGAGGGTCGGTTGGACTTGCCCTGGCCCGTCTTGTTGTAGACCTGCGCGAAGAAGGACGACGGCGCGGTCAGGCCGCGTCGCTCTGGCTTCGGCGCCCACCACGGCCGCAGGGCCGTCCGCGCCGCGCCGTAGATCGCCCACCCCATTTCCTTCACCAGATCTGCGTGCAACCACCACCCCGTGTCAGCTCAAAGAATTCAAAGAATCTCAAATTAATTTCCCCAACCATCAGGCGCCGGTGGTGGGCACAACAAGGTACCTTGTCGGGCGTCGGGGTCGTCGACGTCGGCGGCGGGCTTGAGGAGGAGGACCCAGGTGTCGGGCTCCTCGGGGATGAACTTGCGAAAGAATGAAGGCGACGACGAGGAGGGCGACGAAGAAGACGAAGAAGATGACGGTTTGGCTTTGGCGTTGGGCTTGGCCAAGCCGAGGAGCTGGTCGACCGCCGCGTGCTGGAAGGGGGGCAGGTCGAGGCGCAGCAGCGGCTCCACACATCGCTCCAGCACCGTTATCTGCACCCGCCCCCACGAGCCCAATGTAAGCCGTGTGCGTGCGGTGGTGCGTGTGCGACTGCGCGGTTGTGCGTCCATGGTACCATTTTGCGCGAACGAAGCTCGGGAAACTCGACGGCGGGGATCGGTTTGTCGCTCAGGGCCTTGACCACCGCCTCGATCAGATCCTCGGCCGACAGGCTGACGCCCGCCAGCTCCGCCGGTGATGTCGTAGGCGGCGACGACGACGATGATGGAGTGGTCGATGACGAAGATGAAGATGAAGATGAAGAGGTGGAGGTGGAGGTGGAGGAAGAGGAAGAGGAGGCAAAGAGTTGTGCAGGGAAGCGGAAGGGCGGGAGAGAGAGGCCGTGCAGGTGCTCGCCAATGCGCTGGAGGACGCGGCTGACCGGCAGCGGCTCGGGCGTCGGCAGGTGAAACATGCGTCGGTTGTTCGCCGCAGGGCCCAGCACCGTCCCGGTCCGTGGTCGCTTCGCTGTCGCCTTCTTCTTGGCCGGCGCGGTCGACGCGTCGTCGACGAGCTGTTGGGCGCTGCTGACCTGGCTGTTCTCGCGGCTGGTCCTGCGCTTGCTGGCGCCGGCGCTGGCGGTCATGGCGCCCATGAGCTCGACCTGCTCGATGCGCTCGAGTCGCTGCATCTGCTTGAGCAGCTGCGACACGAAGAAGAGGATATGTACAGACGAGGCGGCGGAGGAGGAAGAGGAAGGG
>CACVKS010000587.1:0-15651 GCA_902749335.1 Acanthamoeba triangularis
GGCGTATCGCAAGGCGCGGCTGGTGCTTACGCACAACCCCGACAGCGCGCCCTATCTCAGTGGCTGGGGTGCTGATCTAATGTTGGCCGGCCACACCCACGGGGGAAAGTCGTGCCTGCCGCCGGGACTGCGCCAGCTGTGGCCGCTGGTGAGCTACCTCCCTTTTGACCTGCGTCGCCGCATACCCGGCTCGCTGGCCCTCAACAACTGGGACTTCTCCTACGGCTGGATCGACCTCCCGCGCCTACCGGCCAAGGGGGACAAGACCTCTCTGCCACCCCTCGAACAGGCCACCATCCCGCTCTACGTCACCAGCGGACTGGACCGGCTGCCGACTCGGCTCCTGCTGTGCCACCCCGAGGTGGCAGTATTCACCCTCCGCCCCCGTACGGACAAAGTCTGATGGACATGGCGATTGCCACCAAGTGGGAATACCACACCGCCACGTTATCATGTTATTGTATTTTCCTTGCATTTACACTGCCTTCTCTTTCTGTTGCCCCAGCCGGTTAAAAGCTGTTAACGGCTGATAGTGATAGTTGCCCGTGCATACACCGGTACCGCATGCGTTGCCAGTCGGCCTGTTGCAGCAGCGACGACCAGGAGTGTGACCGCGGTGACTCCAGCACCGATGATGAAGCCGCGCGAGAATAAGGACTGCGTAAGTGGCAGCCGAGTGTGAGGGGGCCGAGTGTCTGTGCAGAAGAATCAGGGGCAACGGAAGGTGAGCTGGCTCTGCCGCAATGCCCGATGGCTCAAGTTTGGAAAAGAGTGAAGCGTACGAGCGAGAGTCCTGAATTGGTATTGAGCGCGTACGAACTCGGCAAGCTGCTTCGGACCGACTATCTTCTCCCTTAGGCCGTGAGCAAAGATGAAGTTCAGCGTCTGCAGCGACAGGAATGGGGTGTAGGTGAAGCGGGTCCCGCTGCAGAAGGTCAACTGCCCCGCTGCGAGCTTCTTCGTCCCGTCCCAGGTGGACTGTGGCTTCTGGGTGATGGAGTAGACTACCGTCACGACCTTGCGCTGGAAGTCCTGCCACGCAAGCGTGGCTTTCATGGCCGTCACATCAACCTGATTAAATGGTGAATCAGTAAGGACAGAAGAGCTGGAAGTGAGGGCAGCTAGGTGCGTACATCTTCCTCGAAAAGAAGAACAGGCACGACCATGTCTACGCGGATGTTCATGATACGCTCAAGTTGGTAGATACCGTCAGAGACCTCCGCCATGCGTAGCAGGTCCCAGTTGGAGCGTTTGCTTCCCTCAAAGACCCACCATATGAAGGGCGAGTGTGGAAGTTTGTATGCAGTCCACTCAGATGGGAGGCTTGAGGGCACGCCAGCACGAGGCACTCGGAGACCTGCGAGGACTGCCGCTTTGCCCAATTCCGAGCCCACAAGAGCAATGTGGTACGATTCCTCGAGGGTGGGAAAGTCGTTCATGTTGATGAGGTAGGTTGTGGTTTGAAGCTAGAGGCAACAAACTCGCTCAGCACTTTTGTGCGCAATGACATTGTGTGTCAATCGCCCAAGTGCCAATTCTCTTGAATCGTCTCCTTCGCCTGACACCCTTTTTTTGACACTAATGTGCCCCATTTTCTGAATTCCTAAGCTCTTGCTCGAAAACGTTGTCTGCTGGGGCGCACTTAGCCGGACGTGTAGGCTTGGGTCACGAGAGATTGGAGGTCGCGGGTCCACACGTCGGCCCAGTCTGCGGGCCGCGGCCACTGGAGGCACCGCGTCTCCCTCTCGCGGATGCCAGCCAGCTGCGGCGGCACCGGGAGGCTGCAGTCCGCATCGACCTTCCGCAGGACCTCCTCGACCGTGTCCACGAACTTGGCCGGGTGGGCCGTCGCCACCACCACGATGGGTGCTTCCTCACCCTGCCCACAGCCCACGCAGCACGCCAGCGATCAGTTCCCAGTGATGAGCCGTGTATTGCGGGGCGTGTGCTGTGTGCGGACCTGTTGGTGGGCCTTCTGGGCGGCCAGGAAGGCGATGGCAGTATGCGGACAGAAGACGTAACCGTAGGTGCGATGGCTGAATTCGATGCCAGCCTTCACCTCTTGCTGTGTGGCCGACGCCGATCGATACAGAGCCCGTGCCTGGGCCATGAGCTCCTATATGACATATATAGCAGCACTCGACCGAATGAGCTTGAGGCATAGGCCTGATAAGTGGCGAGTCGAAGGGCCGCAGTTTACCTCGTCGAATTTGACCTTCCCGTTCGGCGATTGCGCGAGGTAGGTCATCCACTCGCGGACTTTCTCCGCGTTCTCGCCCGAGAGGTAGTAGAGAAGCCTTTCGATATTGTACGGCACATTGATATCTGCGGGGCACCGGACCGACGCACAGACGAGAATGGGTTAGTGTAGGGCTGAAATGCTACATCCAGACGGGACGGGTAAGAGTTACCCATGGCGGGGCTGATTGTCTTGACCACGACGTCAGAGGGCGCCAACTCGCCTGTGAAGGGCAAGGCCAGACCAAGTCAGAAGTGAGCTCGCGCCGCGTTTTCGTTTGTGGAGGTGAGAAGCGGAAGAGTGAGTGCGACACGGACCATGGGCGAAGAATCGGTGGAGGGTGTCATTGTCGTTGACGGCCGGGATGAAGTACTTGACGGGGAGGCCCATGCGCTTGGTCAGGTAGCCCGAGAAGCCGTTGCCGAAGCCGCCCGAGGGAATGGAGAACACAATTTCGCCTGCCCACACGGCTGCACAGTCAGCAGACTGGCACACGGCGCGCTGGTGATCTAACGCAGTGCAGAGGGTGGGAGGGTGTACGGTCACACTCCGGGCAGATGCGGAGGTAGGCGTAGAAGAAATGGACGAGTTGCATCATGATGCGAGCCCAGTTGGGCGAATTGATGGTGCACACGCCGTACTTCTCCACGAACTCTGGGTTCGCGAACACGCCTGGTGCCATGGAACCACGCGGACCAGAGTGTGAAAAAGAGAGCGTCATCTAACATGACGTGCTGGTGGTATGCACCTTTTACTGCCACATCGGCGTCGTCAGAGGTGCCGTCCACGGCGATGGAGAACACATTCTTGTCGAGCACGGTCGTCATCTGACGCTCCTGTTGCACGCGCGTCTACGTTGGCGGCTTGTGGTGACTGGGTGCAGCTAGCAGCGGGCGGCCCGTACCTGTAGTTCAGCTATTCTGCCTTGGCCGGGCAGCAGCACAAAGATGTTCATGTTCTGGCGGCCCTTCACACAGTGGATGGCGGCACTCCCTGCAAGCACAAGTTCAGCGCTATTTGGGTGTGGTTCAACTGATCGTACGTGTGCGTACCGGTATCACCGCTGGTGGCGACGATGATGGAGAGCTTGCGCTGGCGCTTGCGTACGAGGTACTCGAACATGTGCCCGATGAACTGCAGCCCGAGGTCCTTGAATGCCAGCGTGGGACCGTGAAACAGTTCCGCAACATCAAACGCAAACCCGTCACTGCCAGCTTCGGCCGTGTGCCGAGGGGCGAGGTGCTTGATGGGTACAATCTCGTCATCCGTGAACTCTCCGAAGCAGGACTGGAGGAGTGCGTGAAGATCGGCGCGCGGCATCTCCTCTTCGTCGATGAAGAGCGCGAAGATTTCCTCACACAGTTGCGGAAAGGTCAGATTACGGGCGGCCCACTGGCGCAGGGTGTCGCGTTCGATGCAGGGAATCGTGGCTGGCACGATCATGCCACCGTCTGGCGCATAGCCCCGCAGCACTGCCTCCTCAAAGGTCAGCACCTCGGACCCTCCCCGCGTACTCTTGAACTTCATCTCCTGCCTTGCGCATCATTCAGAAAACGTAACCACCATTCCCCCAGGGAGAACTTTGAAGAAAAATTTGAAGTATGCCTTTGTTTGGGCTGGGGCAAGCAGGCTTACACCACCTTGTGGTAGCTAGCAGCTGCACGTGGTTGAAGAAGAAGGATAAAGAAGGGGGAGGGAGAAAGGTCAGTCAAGGTCGTTTCACACGTGGTCACGGTTCAAGTGAGTTACATGTACCCTGCTGATGGCCATCGGCAGTAGTAGCCACGGGCGTGCTGCTTGCTGGCGTGCTCGTGTCGACAGGCGCGGGGAGTGTGGAATCGCTGCTGGCCTCGGTGCCCGTCTGCGTCGTCTTGCTCCCCTCGGTGGTGAGCGAGGCGTCGATATCGGCTACGAGGTTGGTGAGGAGCTGATCGACGAGTCGCTTGACCTCTTCGGGCGGAACGGCGGTGTTCGTTCGCTCCAGCGCGCTGGCGAGCTCCTGCCGCCTGGCGTCGGCTGCCTGGTGGACCTGCGCCTGGTACATCCGCAGCGCGTGCTGGGCATCGTCGAGACGCGCAGTCGTGAGGCGCTTGTACTCCTTGTGCTCGCCCTGCTCGCGCGTGATCTGGAAGAAGAGGGACACCACGACTGTCATCATGAAGAGGCTGCCAGCGTTCGAGAACATGATGTCGAACAGCCGCTCGCGCCAGTCTTGCGTGAACGGGTTGGCGGCATCGTGCGAGTCGCGTTCTCCCCTCGAAGGTCGCTTTTTGTTGAAGAGCTTCTCGTAGACGCGATCAAATTGCTCATCGATCTGCTGTTGGGGCAGCTCGGATCGGGGTGGTGACTGGCCGGGGTTGGGCTGGACGGGTTCGGCATCGAGCACCTTATCTCGCGCTTGGCGATGGATTATGGTGCTGGATACGAAAAATCGACGAGAGACACTCGTGAAATCGGAGGCGGCGCTGGAAAGAAAGGTGCAGGGAATAGAAGAGGTCACAGATGAGGCTCCCCTACTGACAGGCCACTTGTGGAAAAGAGAGCGGGCAGAAGGTGCGGAAAACAGGCCCGTGGCGCCTCGCGTGGGTTGAGGAGGCCCAGCAAGCAAGAAGCGAGCCGGCGCTGGTCGTGCCATTCGCCTCATCTTCAAATGAGAAAATAAAGACTTTTTCTCTTCTTTCTTGTGGTGACGTGTACACGCTGACGTGGTACTCGTGCCCACTTTTGCTTTTGGCACGGAACGTGAAAGCATCTGCAAGTCCAACCTACACGGTGAAGAGACCAACATGAGGCCCTCGCGGGCACCCCGAGAAAAGGACAGCGTCCCTATGGATCCACGATTGCACGATCTTCATGAACCCCTGCACCACAATCACAATCAGCATCTCCACCATTCATCGCCGGCACCTCCCACCATTTCCCCCCATGTGCTTTCGCCTGCAATGGCTGCTCGCTATGCTATTCTCCACAGCGACCCCACTCCTCTTTCCTCTTCTGCCTCTTTCGAACGCATCGAGTCATTGAGCGGAAGTAGCCATGCCATTAGGAGCGATCGTGGCGATTTCATCGCGGCAGCTTCTTCATCTTCTGCTCTCGATGAGCCAATGTCGCCATCTTCCTCTTCGATCATGCGCCGCGTCATCGTGTTGGGAGAGACCCAGGCCAATCGCAGCTACTGCTCCAACAAGTTGCAAACGGCCAAGTACGAGACGACGTGGCAGCTGCTGGTCTACGGGCTCATCTCCTGCATCTTCTCCTCCGTGGCGAGTGTCTACTTCTTTACCGTTGGCCTCTTGCAGATCTTCACTCCATGGAGGTACTTACCCGACGCGTCTCACTCATGCTGAAAGTTGGAGCTGATCCATACTTCCTCTCTAAGCCCTACGGGCAAGTTTGCCACGATGGGCCCGTATGCAGGCAACAAGGTGTTCGAAATGATGTGCCTGTTTTGGTTCAACAAGAAGGACCAAATCAACGACAAAAGGATCAACTCGCGTAAGGTCAAAGTCGTTACCCGCGCTGGCATGGTGACTAAGGAACGAAAAGGTGCCTTGTCGCGCCTTCATGCAAAGCTGCGGCCTGAGCTCAATTGCAACGTTGGCTGACCGGTCTCCTCCTTATTACGTTGGCGGCGTGGACTAGATCTCATGGTGGGCGATCTCGTTCACATCGAAGAGTGCATAGGAACAACGTGCGAGGAGCGTGTGGAAGTGCCAGCAGATCTCCTTCTCATCTATTCTGATACAAGGAGCGTCTTCCTCGACATGTCGTCGCTCACCGGAGAAAAGGATTCCGTACAGCGCAAGGTATGGCCTGCTCGTACTGGTGCATCGCACAAGGAATACAAGCTGACAAGCCGCTCGTTTAGGTGCCTCTTGGACTCGAGATTGAGAGACCCGACAGCGATCCGTTGTACGGTGTCCTCTACACGACGGAACCAAAGCCCGATCTCGAGCAGTTCAAGGGTACACTTGATTTTAGACTCGGGATTGTGCACCGCACATGATCTTACTCGCTCCTTCTGTCTGCAGCCGAGTTGAGGATTGGCACCCGCAGGTATGACTGCACCTACGAGAATATGATCCTTGCAGGATCTTATCTGTTCAAGGGAAGGTACGACTACCAACCGGCTACCCTTGCTCAATGGACGAACACCGATGCCGCCCGTGTTCTTACCTTCTCTTTTGCCAGAGACGTATACGGCATTGTAGTAGCCACCGGCAAGGACACGAAGATCCGCCTCAAGCAGAAACCCACCGGCAAGAAGTCCTGGTCGCTGCAGAACAGGTGAGCCTCTTCCCTAAGAATTCGCTCCTTGATCCATTCCTTGGCTTTCCTCATTGACGTCTTCTTCTCTGGCCAGGCTCAACATCATCACTACAGTCACTCTCCTCTTTCTGTTCAGCTTCATCTTGCTCGGCACTAGTGGGTACACCGCTAGCCACGAAGATGCACTCTTTTTCCAGGTTGTCGCGATGTACTTCCTTCTGTTCAATGGTGCGTCGCCAATAACCCTCAGGTTTGGCTGTATGAAGTCCTGACACGTAATCGGTCCTTCTGTATACCCTAGGTCTCATTGCCCAGACGCTGCAGTTCACACTCGACGCTGTGCGAGGTATCCAAACGTTTGACGTTGACGCTGAAGTGAAGAACCCATGCGCCGTTGAACAGCTCGGTCTCACTCAAGCCATCGTTTTTGATAAGGTATGTTACTTTCTCTGCTTCAGCAAGGCGTAGCCCGTGCCCCCGTAGGACACTTCTGCTTATATTGCATCCTTCTCGCTGTGATATCAAGACCGGCACATTGACGCAAAATCAACTTGAACCGCAACTCCTGAGCGTGATGTACGATCGAGTGTACTCGGTACGCGTTCTGCTCAACGTTCGCGCTGGCTGGCTTTGTTGTTGACCTGGTCTAACTGATCTATACCCACTCTCGCTTAAACTTTAATTGCGATAGATTCACGACAAGCACTTGGGCGTCGCCAAGACCATCGAGGCCTCTCAGCGTACGGGTCAGCTGCGGGCGCTCCTGCTGAGTATTTGCCTCAACAACAGCGTCATGCGAGCCAAGGAGGGCCTATCCGGCAAGCCGCATTACTTTGGCACATCAGCCGATGAAGTTGCCATCCTGGAGAAGCTCTACAGCTCGGTGGGCTACTTCATCGTCTCGCGCAGCGTTACGGCCGAGGGTGAGGAAATGGAAGTGCACACGGAACCCAATGACGACGTCGGCCGCACCTGGGAACTCCTCTACGTCTACAAGTACACCAGCGAGAGAGGCATGATGACGGTACAGGTCACAACGTGCTGCCACCGTGACATATTTTTCCTTACGCCTTTTTGGGGTGCGCATTGTAGGTGATGGTGAAGAACAAGGTCACAGGCGAAGTGTTCTTCCATAGTAAGGGCTCCCCCGAGAAGATGTACGGCTACCTCCGTGAGGACGACCGAGCAGAGGCCGAGCGGCGGGTCACTGAGCTGGCCAAGGATGGTCTCCGTGTGCTGCTCTATGCCGCCGTTAAGCTCGACTGGCCGCGCATCGAGGAGCAGTTCAGCGCTGCTTGGGCAACGCAGGAAGAGGACGGCGTCGCCATCCAGATCTTTATGTACATGCTCTCCGCTTGCTTTCTGCGTGTCTGGCCTATTCTTACGTTCCTACATTACGTTGACAGGAGAGACCACCTAAAAGACTTGTACGCGCTCGGAGCGACAGGCACGGAAGATCAGTTGCAGCCTCGCCTGCTCGAAACTATTCAGAAGGTCCAGTCTGGCAACATCATCACCCTGGTGTGTACGGGTGACATCAAGATGACCGCAGAGATCATCGGCAAGAACTGCGGTATCCTTCCGGTCGGTCCAGGTATGAGTGCTCAAATGCGCAGCAAGCTTGGTCCGGCATTCGCCCGCCACTCACCCACGTGTTTGTGTTGTGTGTAGATGCCGAGGTGTTCGATGTTCACCAGCACCCCGATTTTTCCCTCGAGATGCAGCTGGACGCTGCTCTTAAGTGCAGGAAACCTAAGGGTAACCGATCAGCCTTTCTCTTAAGAGTATCAAACAGGAAGTACTAATACGGATTCTGTGTCAGGTTTGCTGGTGGGCAAGCAAGAGCTGATGGACATCCTCGAAGACAAGACCCTGTCGAGAGTCTTCATCAACCTCGTCAAAACTTGCAAGGGCGTTGTCACTTACAGGTTTAAACTCATCTGCTTGTGTGGTCCGCAGCTACTTTGAGGATGAGGCGTTAACTGGCTTACTTTCTAGAGCTCACCCGAAGCTTAAGGCCCAGCTGACTCACTTCCTGATGAAGAACGGCCTCTTCACCTGCTCGGTTGGTGACGGCGCCAACGACATCGACATGATCAAGCAGGCCAACGTGGGAATCGGCATCAAGGATGGCGAGAACAGCCACGCGGCGGGAAGCAGCGACCTCGCCATCAAACGCGTGGGCGAACTTCCGAAGCTCATCTTCTACCACGGCAAGAAGAACTGGGAACGAAACACCAAGATGACCCATCTCATCACCTGCATGAAAATGACTGTCGTTCTCAGGTTTACACCTTGCTCTTATTTGAGTACTGCGATGACGCTCATCTCTCTTCTTCCTTGGTCGCACCAGTCTCCTGTTCTATGACTTCTTCTACGCGGGCTTCTCGGCGATGTCTCTCTTCACGGGGCGCATGCTCCTGGCGTACAACTTCTTCTACGGCTGGGCGACGGCTGTCTACGGCATCTTCCACCACTCTTATCGGAGCGTGCCTGAAGCCCTTGGTACACTCCCCCACTGCGTCTAAAGTTTCCCGTGAAAGGACACTAGCACTCACATCGATTACCATCAGACAATCCTGCCAGGTGGCTCAACAAGCCGGGGTTCAAGCTGCAGGCTCTTTCCATTTCTAGGAGCTTCCTGTGGTGGACGAAGGCCGCTCTCGACTCGCTCCTATGTCTCACCATCACAATGTGGTGGTGGCGCCCCTCGCCTGGCGTTGAAGATGGTACTGTGTTGACCAAGCCAACTCTAGGTTTCGCTCACCACTATAATGACCTCTACTGTGCGTGATTAGGCGTTGTCGCACAAGTCCTACCGCCCTACTTTATCTTTGGCGACAAGCTGGTGATGGCCGAGTTCTGCTGCTTCGTCGTGATCATGATCTGGGTCAATCTCAGGGTCTCGCTGGTAACAGGTGCGCCAACTGTCCTACCAACTCACGCCTTTGTTGACAGTCCACTGAGCAAATGTTTCGGCCGGAATAAACCAGATCACCTGGCCGTTCACGCAGCCGTGGTGGCGACTCTGGTCACCTTCTTCGTCGCGGCCGTCCTTCCGGTTTGGCAGTACCTTGAGAGCGGGTACGTTCGTCAGCTGCTCATTATCATCGTTGTCAACTGGCTAAGGTGAGGATGCGGTTTTTCGAAATCATCCGTGACACAGATTCGTGTCTTTCGTGTTGATGATGGTGGTCATCTTCCTCGTCTACAACAAAATGTTGGACGTCGTGGTGCACATCGCGCGGCGTGTCATTCGCCGAGTGCAAGAGGACCGCGAGGTACGGAGGCGCGAGGAGGACAAGCGACGCACGGAAGCCTTCGAGCGCGAGGTAGAGCGCATTGCCAGGGACCGCAGCGAAAAGCGCGAGAGCGCATCCAAGCTCCGTCGCCGCCGCGTCAAGTCGTCTGAACCGAGGCATCCTCTCGACTCGCAGCACTCGGTGTCCTCCCCGAACCTGCCCACCTACTCCTCCATCGCCCCAGTTTCCTCTTCACCCCGGTCGCCGGCTCCCGCTATCGCCGTCACTTCTCCCTCCTCTTCCAAGGCTTCTTCATCCAGCTCTTCTCTTTCACCCTCTTCTTCATCATCGTCTTCGTCCTCAGCATCCAGCCGCCGCACCCCCAAGCCATCGATCCTGGGCGAGAGCACCGGGCGAAGCATCCACGACCAGCTTCAGCAGCCGTCGCCCTCGAGGGATTGGAAACGGAACAGCTCGTCCGCGGTCCACACCAAGCGGCACCACCAGTCCTCCGAGGAGGAGGTGTCGAGCCCGCGCGGCCACCACCAGCCCCAGCTGCACCACCACCACGCAGGCCTCCTGGCCAGCGCCTCACCGAGCAAGCCGGGCGCTGCCGGCGGGTCGTCGTCATCGGCGAGCACTAGCCCCAGAGCTTCGCCCCGTGGTGGCCACCGGGAAGCGTACTAGGCCACGCTACGCTATTCGGGTCCTAGTTCGTTGCATACCAACCAACTAAATACGTTACACAACACGTACTTTTTTGGATCTAAGATGTGTGATTCTATCCCATCACTGATATCTGGATACCTGCAGCATATGAATTTAAAATTCAAACTAACTTCAGTTGCGGAGCGACCCGGTATCCGGGAGCGCGGTTTTGGGGTTACCAGGTCGCCGATCTTGGTACCTGGCCGAAGAGGCGAATATTCAAATAAATAATATTATGTGGTTGGAGAGACCAACCGCTATACACACAAAGCAGCAGCCGCAACGTTCCGCTCTACTGACGGGTGTTGCTCCACGCCTGAGGGCCGGGGTAGTGGTGGCCTGGCTCGTAGCTGGTCTGCTGGTGGTGGCCTGCGTGCTGCATGCCACCACTGGATGGTGGCTGGGCGGAGAGCGACGGCGACGAAGGTGGCGAGTAGGCCGATTGTTGGTAGGTGGTGCGTGCCCCGCTACCAGTGCCGCCCGCAGATGAGCCAGAAAGCAGTGGTGATGAGCTCGCGCCCAGGCTACCGGGCGACGGCAGCGACAGCGCCTGAAGAGACCTCAACGGAGGCAATATGGGCACTGTGGAGGGTGGAGAAAAGAGAAGGTGAGAAGAAGTGCCACCAAGAGCGTGAGAGTGTGTGCTGGTGTGTACGTTGGGGCATGTGCGATTCCGCGGGTGGAAGATGAGCGACGGCGGACATCTGCATCTGCAGGGCCGACGAGGCGGGAGGAGAGGTGGAGGTCGCGGCGGCCATGGTGTAGCCGCTTCGGTGGTGGTGCGAGTGCTGGTGGTGCTGCATCGTCGAGAGCGGAGAGTTGGCCGACGACGGTGGCGAATCCACCACGGCCGACTGCATCATCGGGTGCGGGTGCTGGTGCGCCGCCGGGTCGCCGTACGACCCGTAGTGCGGCTGCTGGTAGTGTTGCATGTGCTGCTGTTGGTGGTAGGCCTGCTGCTGGTGCTGGTGGTGGGGCTGAGGGTGGTGCATGGCCGCGCTGGCGCGTGCGAGGCTCAACATGGCGTCGGCGTCTCTGCCGCTCGGATGGTGCATATGCTGCTGTTGATGGTGGTGGTGCTGCTGTTGCTGCATGTGCTGCTGCTGCTGTTGAAGGTGTTCGTGCTGCATCTGATGGTGGTGGTGCATCTCGTAGGCCGCGTGCGGCTGCAGGTGCTGCTGCTGGTCCATCGGCAGGCCGAGGTGCTGGTGCGCCGACGAGGCCGTCGTCGAGGTKGACGTCGTGGWTGGGCTCCCGAGSGCCTTGCGCGTGTGTWGTTGYGTTGATGAAGAWGAMGAYGAYGACGACGATGGCGGCAGTGCCTGGAAGGACTCGAGCTGGAGCTGGAGCACCCGGTTCTTCTCCTCGAGCGCGGCGAGCTGGGCGTGGAGCTGGCGCGTGTAGTCGACCGCGCGCTCGAGGATACGTATCTTGGAGGGCTTCGACTGCTTGCCGCTGGGTGGCAGGAGGTCGTTGAGCTCCGTCAGCTTGCCGTTGAACTTTTGCTTTCGTCGCCGCTCGGCCGCGTTGTGCAGGAGCTTCTCCTGGCCCTTCCGCTCAAACGGCCTGCGAGTGATAAAAGAAGAATAAACCATTAATCAAAAATAATTGTTTAAAAAAAATATAAAGTCACAAAAATGGGTGTTGGCGGCCAAGAAAGATGAACCCGGCAGCGCGGTATGAGGGCGTGCCCAGGAGTTTAAAACATCAAAAATTAATAGAACAACATATAAAAATAATTACGAAAATCAAAGTGGTGTCGGGGAAGGCGACCACTCGGTGCGAAGACAAGAGGAGACAAGAAAGACGCGACGATGACATGAGGCGACACGAGAGATGCGTCAAGGTGATCTAGAAGACGAGGGGAGATAAAGAAGGGGGATGGTGGGGTGGGTGTACTCACTTCTTGCGTTCTGGTGGCGAGGAGTCGACGGGGTCRTGCTTCTTGTGWCGCTTGCCGGTGCCGGCGACCGCCGGCGAGGGCGAAGAAGACGATGCCGGTKGCKGCTGCTGCTGGGGCGTGGTCGAGGCCGAAGACGAAGAGGGTGAAGAGGACATGGAGCTATTCGTCATGTTCGCGCGGTGGGCCGCCGGGTGTTGCTGCTGGTGGAGGTGCTGGTTGTGGTCGCCGCTGTAGTCTTGGTAGTGAACGAAGTGGAGGTTGCTCATGCTCTGGCTCATCAGCATGCCCAGGGCCAGGTGGTGGCGAGAGGGAGACGAGAAGAGGGGAAAAAGAGAAGAGAGAAAGGAAAGAAGAGCCCTCGACCAGGCGACTTTGCTGGTGGCACTTGGGTCGGGTGGTGCTGTGTGTTCTTACGGCAAAGAAAGACACACTACTCTGGCGGCAAGCAGGTGTTTTCGTATCGGTGGTGTTCGTGCCAGCACACTAGCAACCTGTGGCAGGTCGCGGCGGGTGGCTTGAGGTTGGTTGGCTGCGGAGACCTAGCTGGTTTGAAAATAGGGTGATGGTCGGGGTACTTACCCAAGAGCAGGTGGTAGTCGGGGTGTTCGCAGAGTGAAGAAGGACTCGGCTCGCGCTGCTCCTGCGGCGCAGATGGAGTTGTGGTTGTCAGCGATGGCGCTGTCTACCCAGCCACCGGTGCATCGATGGGTCGGGCGCCAGGCAGCGGGTCGGCGTTGTAGAGCAACCGTTCCGTCGGACCAGGTGGCACTTACCAAATGCCCGCCTGCGAATACAAACTACTTACCATAAGCCGAAATGAAACCGGCTACCAGATTCCTCGGAAATCGCGACCGGCGTGGTTACCCCAATCACAAACGAGGGCCAGCACGTCGAAAGCCCATTGGCCGCCGATCTGCGTGATTTTTCACGATCGTCGTCAAGACCAATTCAAACTTCGGCCAGTGGTTGGTGGGCTTCTGGCGGATGACGTAAACGCGCAAATTAACGTCGACACCAAAATTGAATTACGTGTTTTCACGCCATACGCTTCGTTCCGTCAACGGAATGATTCGTAATTTCATGAAATTTTATTTCTCTTGGCTTTTCTCAGTGGCAAGCATCATCGCGAAAATCGCAGTCTGCCAATTGTTACAAAAAGATGCAGAGTAGGGGTGCGGCATCCCATAGTTTTGAACCATTTTGGCTTCAGGCAGACTGATTGAGAGATTTAATGTCGGGTTTTCTCAGCGCATTTACCGACCGACGATCCTAATTTTGGCCATTGGGAGGCCATCTTCGGGCGCAAGAAGAGCAAGAGGCGCACGGTGGGCTTTGGCACGCTCGACAAGAAGCGAAAGGCCTGGTCCGAACTTGAAATATATCCTCCATTCCTTCATTTTATTTAATCTCATCTCCGTCGATAAGATTACCTTAGTTATTTTTTAATTCTATTTTTAATATTTTATTTTACCATCTCTTCGATAAATCACTGTTCCTTGACCCACTTCGTACCTACCTGCGCGAGCTCTCCATCGTCGATGCTGGTACGCTCTAAGCCCTCATCTCCTCTTTGTTATTTGCCCGTGCGTGGTCTGACCTTTCACGACAGGCGTGGGCTGTGCTGTGTGGGATGCCGCGATCATCCAAGCCAGGTACCGCCCCAATTTCACCGCGGCTCCTCCGCCAGTGTGACAAAACGGGCTTGGTCTATCAACACCAGGTGGATACTCGAGAATGAGAAAGTCTTTGCTGGCAAGCAGGTGATCGGTAAGCGCGCATTCCCTGGAACACTCCACTTGGATCAAACTTTGGCCTCACGCCTGGCGATGTGATGGTCTGATCTGTCCTCGTGGCTTCTTCTCCCCTCTCTTTCTTTGTTCAGAACTGGGCAGTGGCGTGGGGTTGCCTGGCCTGACTGCTGCCTACTTTGCGGCCAACGTAGTGCTGACCGATCACCTTACCGAGGTACAGTCCTCTCACACATCCGCCACGCTATGTGCTTGTTGTCGCTATGGCTTTGAGTCTTACGTTTCCTGCCGCCATCCCCTCCGTGCAGTTGGTCGACAACCTCAAGTACAACATCGAGATCAACAGCAACGTGGAAATGGACGGCGGTCGATTGAACGCCACCAAGGACATCTCCAAGTGCACCACCGCGGCCTACCTCAACTGGCACGAAATCGATCAGCCAGGCTTTGACCAGGTACTGTTGCACCTTGACCCAACCCCCCTCTACCCTCTCCTCCCTCACACTGACGCGTTGCCTGTCGTCTGACCTTCACAGCCCGAGCTGGAGTTGGCCGACATCATGCTCGGGTCGGAGCTCACCTACATGGAGAAGAACGTGGATCCGCTCATCCGTGTGGTGAAGAAGTACCTCAAGCCCGACGGCGTCTTCTACCACGTCTTGTCCGACGACCGAACCGTACGGCCCCTCCCCCCAATGCCTTGTCGTGTCATCGTCATCATCAACTATGGGATCTGGTGCCCTCGGCTTAACTGTCCGTCGCGTCCATGTAGGGAGTGTCTACGTTCCTGCGAAAGATGGAGGAAGACGGGTGGGAGTGTCACGTGGTGCCCGTGCCGGAGCGCATTTTGGAGGCGGGTCAGTTCACGGGGCAGCGGTGGGAGACCTACCGACTCTACACCTTCAAGAGGCCCGGCTCCCCCTACCCCGTCGCGCAGTAAGCCCGTGCAAGATTATGCATAAACACCCACACGTGTGCGGGAACGACCAACTCGATTTGGATCAAACAGCAAAAGGAAACAGAGATTGGCCCCAAATCAAGATCACGCCAACCCCAGTACACTACCAAAAAGCTTTTGCCACCCCTTGGACAATGGTGATGGATATAAAAAAGGTTAGGTTCATTCAAGAGAGTGAGGGGCAAAAGGAGGATACGGCACGGTGGATTCCCGGGTGGTCGCCCACCCCAGTACTAACACCGCCTGGCGCAGCTTAACTTCGCTGTTCGGATGGGAAGCGGTGCTTTCATGTTCATGTAATGGTCATTATAGTGGTTAACCGTGGGCCTATGCGGTCTCTAGCGTGATGCTCGGTATCCTCCACTGCGGTGTGTCCTTGGGTCGCTGTTGGCGGCTTGTCAGATGCACCTTCCCTCCCGGCTGGGAGGGGACTGTTGTCGTCTCGCAGGTTGTGTTGGCTTGTGCGGCGGGCAGGGCGCCTCGTTAAAAACCCCCCTCAGCTTGAGGGGGGAAAAGAGTGCGCCCGAGTGGCGTGGGTCTACGTCTTCGGGTCGGTGTCGTCCGGGTCTAGCGGGCTCTTGAAG
>CACVKS010000588.1:0-15645 GCA_902749335.1 Acanthamoeba triangularis
GGTCCTACTACGCGTCCTCGCTCCCACCCGCCCTGCGCCAGAAGCGCGACTTCGAGCGCAAGTTCGTCTACACGTTTGCCCGCAGCGTGGGCCGCAAGGATGCCCAGCTGTTCTCGAAGCGGGCCGGCTTCATTGCGGTCATGCAACAGACCCTGCTTGGCAGCAACGCGTCGGCACTCGTGGCCGCCAGCGCGTCGCTGTCGTCGTCGCCCTCGTCGACCGCCGCCGCCAGTGGCCTGCCGGCAATGAACGCCGCGCAGGGCTTGTCGCCGCCGTGGAAGCGTGGCCGGGGCAGCATGATCATCCTCCCATCCTCCAACGAGGCCAGCTCTGCCATCATTCCCTCCGGAGGTAACCACCGCACACGTACCACCGCACACGCACACGCACACGCAAGGAGAGAGACTAACGGTGATGTTTGACAGTGGGGCGTGACACGGAGATATCGATCGCGTCGGGCTTCCTGCAGCTGTCGTTCATGGGCTGGAGCTTCGTCAAGGTCTTCCCGCAATCGCTGCTCTCGCGCAAGATCAATTTCCGCTCGGCCGTCGCGGCTGCCGGTGGCGACAAATCGTCGACCCACAACAAGCCCGACGGCGCCGACGAGCCGGGCCGCTCGGTATCCCGGCCCGTCCCCGGTGGCTCGGGCCTGGCCCAGCAGCAGCAGCACAACGGCGGCAAGAAGGCGCCGACGACGGGCGAGACCACGGCCGGCAGCGGCGCGACTGGCCGCGCGGCCAGCGACGACAGCAGCAACAACAGCAAGGAGAAGGAGATCAACTTTTACTTCCTGTGCGACTTCAACAACTCGTTCGAGATCCAGGACTCGGCGGCGGCGACGACGACGCCACTTGCATCGCCGTCAACGTCAACGTCGACATCGACATCGGCCACGTCATCGTCGGGGTCGGGGGCATCGCAACTGGCGGCGTCGGCGTCGGCGACGTCGACCGCGGCCGGGAAGGAGAAGGAGAAGGAGAAGCAGGAGAAGGAGCGGAAGAAGAAGCAGAGGCGGCGCGGCAGCTTCATCCTCCACTCGGCCAAGAAGAAGTCGCTCGAGGAGGAAGAGGAGCGGGAGGAGCGCGACATGCGCACCGCCGGACCCTGCTGCCTCATCAACGCCGGCTACATCAGGTACCTCGCCGCCTCGTGCTCACGTGCGTGTGCGGTGGTGCCCGTGCGTGTGCGGTGGGGCATGTGCTGTATCTGACATCGTCCCATGGCAGTGGCTGGTGTGAGACGTGCCTGGGGTTGGACGTGCTGGCCGTTGAAGTTTTGTGCCGAGCCAATGGGTAAGCACTTCGCAACCAATTTGTTGTTTTTGTTGGTGTTGTGCTGATATCTGACTTTTTTTGTGGGCACAGCGACGAGTGCTGTCGATTCCTGATCGCCCCGCCGCAGATGATGAAGCGCCACCTGCTCACCTTCTTCTCCGAGAACAACTTTGGTGCGTAGCAGCGAAACGTTCCACTCGAGTCGCCCACATATGCCACTGCCCCTCGCTTTACTGCTTCCATGGTCGTTCTCGTGCAGCGCAACTCACTGTGGTATTCGAATCACGCGTGGTGGCAATGGGGGCGCGTTGGCTGCAGACGATCGACGAAGGCGCGAAGTGTTGGAGCGCGAGGGCGTGCTGTGGTCCCGCGAATGGCGCGAGAAGAACGCCCAGGAGAAGAAGTCCGGCGGCGGCGGCGGCAGCGGCAGCGGCAGTAGCGATGCCGTCCCAACTGCCCTCGGCGGCGAGCTCGTGTCGTCCACACTATCCGCCGCCGTTGGCGGGGACGAGTCGCAACGATCGGTCGCCGCCGCCCACTCGACGACGACGGCGTGGCGCAATAAGCGGCTCTCGGTGTCGCTCACGCTCAACACGACCAAGGTCGACGCCGACGAGAACGATGACGAGTTCAGCCTCCTTAAGAAGTTTAAGGACGAGGACCAGCGGATCGAGGCCAAGGCCAACGCCCATCAGGGAGCCGAGGAGGCCTCCGGTGGCGAAGAGGGGGAAGAGCAGAGCGAGGAGCAGCGACAGCGGCTCAGCGAGGAGAAGCGGATGCGGGCCAAGCTGGTGCGAATGGAGGAGATGTGCGTGTCGCGATACCGCAACGTGTTCCATCACATGAAGGGCGACGTGCGCAAGGGCATCATCACCCTCTCCGAGAAGCCGTCCTACGCCCGCCGTCGCAAGTCGCGGAAGTCGGTACGCATCGTGGTAGTCGCCATCATCATACGTTCGTCATGGCTCACCACATTATATGTCAGGCGTCGGAGCGCTACGTGCTGTTGCGGGCCGAAGGCTTGGCGGTCACGTTACGACAGGTTCGGGCGCCCTCTGTTGGCTACATAGACGCAAACGAGTGAATGTGCACCGGAGAACTGACACCACCGCACACACACTCACGCACAGTCGGTCGAGAGTCTGTTTCCGAGGGGAACGGCCCAGCCCGAGGTCAAGACCTTCGTCGACAACTTCCTCTACGACTTCGGCCAGTGCCTCGGCCGGTCGGACTGCGCGCACCTAGAATCGCGCGTGCTCCGACCATCCGCCCCGAACGCGTCGTCATCATTGTCGACATCGACATCGCTCACGTCGTCGACGTCATCGCTCCTTGTCTCGGGGGTCCTGCACGCCGAGCGGGTGCGGGCCAGGCTGGTCCTGCTCGAGCGGCTGTTCGGGCTCTCGGCTGTGCTCTCGTCGACGGGCTGGGGACTGGTCAACTTTGCCTTCTCGACGGACTTCCTGAGGTCGCTCGGCGGCCGTGAGGTGAAAGAGAAAGCGAAAGCGAAGATGACTGAGCCGGCGGAGAGCGATAGCGCGCCGACGACGATACCTTCTCCTTCCTCATCGTCATCGTCTTCATCATCGTCACCGGCTACTTCATTCTATCTGAAGATCAGCGTCGCTCAGAGCGTAGAGGCCGTCGAATTCCTCAGCAAGCACGCGCAAAAGAACGAAAACGAAAATGAAAACGAAAACGAAGGCGAGAGCGAAAACGAAAGCGAAAGCGACAGCGACGATAGCCCGAACCGACAGGCCAAGGGCAAGCGCCGCCACGCGGGCTCGCCCGTGTGCCTGATGCTCAGCGGGTACATCGACGGCTACATCAAGCACACCGTCGGGTCGTGTCCCTCCGCGCGGGGCGCGCCGCTGCACCTCGTGCCCGAGGACCTGGTCACCGTCGAGGTGGCCTGCAAGAGCCAGGGCGCCGAGTGCTGCGAGTTCGTCACCGCACACATCGACCACATCGCCGACGTGATCAAGCGGGAGGCGGCGGCCTCGGCCATGACCCTCGACGATAGCACTACTGCCACTGGGGTGGTGGGCCTCCTCAAGATTGTGCGAGGGCGGCACAAGAGCGGACGGGGCTGGCTCGCCCACTGCCTCGAGACGTCGTCCTCTTCGTCCACCAAAAAGTGAGGGCTCTGTTGCCAGTGGCGGAGATTGAAATTAATAGTAGTATTTTATTGTTAGCAACCAATGACGAAATCTCCGGGCTGCTTTTTTTTTTGGCCACGAGGAAAAGAGGAACAGGGACACTCAGCGACCGGAAGAAGAAGAGAACCATCAGGATGGCGAGGCGGTGGCAGGCGCTTATGGCGACCGGGCTGCTCGTGGCGGGTGCCGTGTTCACACTGTGGGCCATGGAGCTCAACTGGACCGACCTGGGCGCCAGCGGCGGCTGCCCGCAGCTTCCAGAAGAAGGTGCCAAACAACAGCTCCTCCAGTTGCAGCTGGCCGAGGCCCGGCGGCGCCTGGTCGACCAGGAGCGGCGCGTGGCTCAGCTGACTCAGGAGGTGCTCGACCTCGGCGGCGCCGCTCCAGAACATCAACCAAATCTACCCTTCGACAGCTCGGACCTCCGACTGGCTCTGGCCGAGGCGACACTCGATTTGATTGAGGAGTCACCCGAGTACCGATGGCTCTACGTCAAGCACGAGGGCAACGCGAAGCTGGAGCGGGTTGACGTGCCAAGTCTGGAGGCGCAGCTCAAGCAGGCCGGCGCCAACCTGGCCCCGAGCGACGCGTCCAAGCGACTGCTGGTGGTGGTGCCCTTCTTCAACGGGAGCGCGCAGCGGTGGCCCGAGGCCTCCTTCACCATCCCCTACTACCGCAGGTACCCCCCCCCAACTCTTCCTCAATTTTTTAAAAAGTTTTTTAAAAAAACCAAAAAAACCAAAAAAATTAAGAAAAAACGAAAAACCCCAAAAAAAAGAAAAGACAAAAAATAGAAATATTTCTAAATGTTCCAGAATAAATATATTAAATTAATGTGCTTACCGTGTGGCCCAGGTATCTGTCCCTGTTTGGGATCGCCCACGAGGTCCTTCTCGTGGAGCAGGCCCAGACCGGAATCCTTTTTAACAAGGGTACGCCCTCGCCCCGACAACGTGTATGCGCCAGGCAGCGAGTACTGAACGTGTGTGCTGCTGTGTGGCAGGCACGTTGTACAATTCGGCGTATCTCGAGTTCATGGACGGTTTTGACTACATGGCCCTCATGGACGTCGACTCTGTCCCGGTCTTATACCGCTCTAAGTACGTACCACTTGCCCCACCCCAATCAGCACTGACGATGGGCTGCACCTTGATGTCTTACACGTGTGTTGTGGTGGGATGTGCAGTGACGGCAAATTCAAGTGGGTGCCGCTCGACTACCCGTCGGAGGGTCCTCCCTATCATCTGGCCCGCGAAGTCGAAAAAGAGAGCTGGAGGTTCTCTCTCTCTCTCTCTCTCTTTCCGCACTCTTTCTACCACTCTCCCTTGGTCGTCGTTTTCGTTCTTCTTCATTCTTCCCCCCCCCGCAGGGCTGATGATTTTATGTGGGTGGGGGGCTTCTTCACACCAGGTTTCTTTCGTGGTTTGCCGGAGTGGCTCTGATGTTCAAACGGGAGCAATTCGCGACGGTGAACGGCTTTAGCAATAACTACTACGGCTGGGGGTACCGCGCACCCCTGGTGTACACAACAGGCGCAGCAGTTCAGCTCACCGCGTTCGTTTTTCCACTCCCCGCGCGTGCACATACACACAGGAGCGAAGACGACGACGTCCAGGCCCGAGTTCAGCAGAAATGTACGGGCTGCCGCCCCCTACGTGGTTACGAGTAAGTAGAAATAGGCCTAACAACAAAACGCCAGTCGGTCACATCAGGAGGTATGGAGCCAACCAGGGCATGTTCCACTCACAGCCCCACACAATCATCCACGAGAACTGCGACAAGAACAACAACCCTCGAGTACGGCACCTTTTTCCTCACTAATATTTATTACTATCATTACTGTATTTTTACTCACTTATCTGTGTATTCGGCCAGAATCGCGCCTGGATGGCTGATCTCAATAAGGGCCACAGGCTGGAGGATGACGGCCTGCGGCAGGCTCAGTACGACATCGTGCACAAGGGCTGGACAAACAAGTGGGGCGGCTTCCACTGGGTAAGTTCCACACCTGGTGCTGAGCAGTGGAGTGTAGTGCCGGTGCGGCGAATGACGACTGATTGATATTATCTATGACTGGAGCAGATGAGGGTAGTACCCACTACGCCACTGATGGGCGGCCAGCTCAACCGAGTGCCACAAGAGGAGATCGATGCGTGCAGGGCCAAGCTCAACAAGCCCTAGAATTGGGGCTATCGCGGAGGCACCTTCACTTGTCGCACTTGTACACAACGCACCTGTTTCATTGCTGACGTCACGGACTTTAATCGTTGTTCCGGCAAACTACAACCGTTCATCATTGGGCAATGGCACCGAGCAACGAAGTGGAAAAAAGGTCTCTGGTTGCAAGGACGGCCAGGACATCGCTTTGCCATCATGATGGTGGTGATGATAAAGTGAAGATAGGAGTTGTTCTCTTCTTCTTCCCGGTCGCTGGGTGCCATGGAGCTCAACTGGACCGACATGGGCGCCAGCATCGGCGGCGGCCACAGCTGCTACGACCCCCGCAAAGAAGGCGAACTCGAACTCCTCCGGCTGGAGCTGGCGGAGGCCAAGCAGCGACTCGCCGACCAGGAGTTGCTCCTGGGGCAGCAATCTTCACAACATCAACAGCAACAACCACCAGAACCATCACCATCACCATCACCACAACCACAACAGCACGGCGACTTGGACCTAAATCTTCGACTGGCCGAGGCCACGCTCAACGTGATGGAGGAGTCGCCCGAGCATAATTGGCTCTACGTCAAGCCCGAGGACAGCGACCGGCTGGAGCGGGTCGATGTGTCGTACCTGCTGGTGCAGCTCGGGTGGGTCGGCGCCAATCTGGCCCCGAGCGACGCGTCCAAGCGACTGCTGGTGGTGTTGCCCTTCTTCAACGGGAGCGCGCAGCGGTGGCCCGAGGCCTCCTTCACCATCCCCTACTACCGCAGGTACCTCCCTTACCTTTCTATCACTACCCTTTAACCCGTACTTCGCTCTTTTTGCATATTCTTAAACACTGCGGTTGCGACCCGGTACTTTTTAACCAGCAAGGCTTAATTTCTTTCCTACCCTGGTTTTCTGGGGAGGGCAGGTACCTGTCCCTGTTTGGGATCAAGCACGAGATCCTTCTCGTGGAGCAGGCCCAGACCGGCCTTCTATTCAACAAGGGTACGCCACCGCTCCACCCCGCTATCTCTTGTGGTGGCGGCTGCTTATACAGAAGAGATTGTGCAATTTCTGAGGCAGGCACGCTATTCAACGCGGCGTATCTCGAGTTCATGGACGGTTTTGACTACATGGCCCTCATGGACGTCGACTCTGTCCCGGTCTTCTACCGCGCCAAGTACCGCTCACTACTTTCTTGGAGATAAAATGGTGATGATCAGCAGGTGGCTGATCGCTGGGGTGGGGTACAGGGACGGTCAATTCAAGTGGGTGCCGATGGACTATCCGTCGGAGGGTCCGCCCTACCATCTGGCCCTCAATGTCGAAAAGGGATACTGGAAGTACTGTACTCCCGCTTGTTCATTTTTTCTCACTCCCCTCTTCTGCTGACGATCACAAATTGTGGGCTGCAGTCCCTGCTCCGGTTTTGCAGCGTGGTTCGCTGGGGTGGGTTTGATGTTCACCAGGGAGCACTTCTCGACCATCAACGGCTTCAGCAACAATTACTATGGCTGGGGGTACCGCACACCTACACCCACAACCGGAGGGGTAGGGATGCTGCACCACCAACAATCGTACCTCACCCGGGTGTCCCCGCGCGCCACACGCACAGGAGCGAAGACGACGATGTCCTGTTCCGTGTTCAGCAGAAGTGTACCGTCGGCCGCCTCCTATCTCCCATTTCCATGAGATGAGACTGACCTGGCCGGTTCCCTCAGTCGGTGATATCAGGAGGTACGGAGACCACCAGGGTATGTTCCACTCTCAGCCCCACGAGATAATATGGGAGGATTGCGACAAGAACAACAACCCACGGGTACGGCCATACACTTTCCTTCCCTGCAATCATGTATTGTTTTAGGCTTATATTGATAGTGCAGAATCGCGGTTGGTTTGGCGAGAGGGTCCACACTTTGGAGGACGACGGACTGACGCATACTACGTACGACATCGTGCACAAGGGCTGGACAAACAAGTGGGGCGGATTCCACTGGGTAAGTAATCGGTCACTACACTCACAACGCGTGCAACAACTCCCTCTGATGAGTGTCTCGTGCCGGTGAATGACGGTCGCTCTCTCCCCTGTGGGGGGGAACAGCTGCGGATCGTACCCACGTCACCGCTGCTGGGGGGCCAGGTCAACCGCTTGCCACAAGAGGAGATCGACGCCTGCCGGGCCAAGCTCAAAAAAGCCCAAGAAGAGGCGCAGGCGGAGAAGGCACAACAATGATGACTACATTACTCTGCAACACAACCCATTGACCCAACCAATAGCAGCTGGTGAGGAGCCAAGGTGCTGTGAGGCACTACAATTAATGCAAGATGTGAAGTGGTGGACTCAATCTCTACTGAAGCACGCAGGTGGCGCCGGCGCTCGACGATGATGTTGCTTTGCTCTGCGTGGTCTGGGCCTTCTTGGCCTTGGCTAGGGCGAGGAGCTGGTCGCACAGTTCGGCGCTGGGCACGTGCCACATCTCCTTCGTGCACAGTGCGGGGTCGCGCAGTGGTGCGAACGGGTCGTACTCGCCCAGCGCGGCGCACCCCACTCGCTCGAACAGGCTATCGATCGCTTCACGGCAGCTGCCGCCAAGGGTGATCTCGACACTGCACAGGGCGCCGATCTCCCGCGCCACGGCCCAGACGTCGGCCTCCGACACCGCTCTCGCCTGCCGCTGCTCCACTTCGTTTTGGATGCCCACTGCATTTGGCCCACACAACGCGCACCCACCACCGCACACGCACGCGCACACGCGCAACAGATGACGTAAGCCGGGATGCGCGTTTGTGTGGCGCGCGGGTACACGACCACTTACCGAGAATGATCGGGCTGGTGCTCTGGCCAAACTGCTTGATCTTGGGCGCCCATCTCTCCTTGGCCCCGACCAGCGATTCGGCGCTTGCCACATTGTAGACCAGCACGAAGACGTGCGCTCCCCGAAAGTAGGCGGCCGATATAGGCTCGAATTGCTCCTGGCCCGCCGTATCCTGTCACGCACCACCGCACACGCGAGCCCAGCGCGGTGTGAGTGAGCGCCATGTCTCGTCAGGGCGGTGAGTGGTGTGCCTTACCCAAATCTGCAAGCCGAGGGGCGTGGAGCGGCCGGGCGTCGTGATGGGTTTGTGTGCGTAGTCAACGCCGATCGTCGGCTTGTAGCTCGCAGGCACCTCGTTCCTGGCGTACCGGCTAAATAGCTGCGTTTTGCCCACCTCTGCATGTGAGAGCGCACAAACACACGCAATGTACCACACGACGCACGCGACGCACGCGACGCACGCACGGGTCAGTAGTCATGACGTGAGCTGGAGCTGTGCGCTGAACGTACCGGCGTTTCCTGTAACGACGACATTCACGCGGGAGGGGTGGTACACTTTCGGCCACTTCTTCTCGGCCTGGTCCACCACAACTGGCCCACCACAATCGTCAGAGAGCCAAAGAAAGAAGAAGAAGAAGAGGAAGGAGGAGCCAGCTTTCCTCTGATGCAGAGCAGTACCTTGGCTCTCTATAAGCTGCCTGAGATTCGGTCTGAGCCATGCCATGTACCAGGTCTTCCACGCGTGTCTCTTTTCCTCCTCCTCCTCGTCTCTCCTATATAGTCCCTCGTATGTTGGTTCGGTGCCACAGAAGCGACGCCAGAGAGCATCATCGCTGCTCATCTCATTCATGGCCTGGATACGGTGAGGAGCGACGACGAGGTGGGTTAGGACGGACCCCCAAGGCCACTCGAGTGGAACGCGAGCACAGCCCAAGACACGCACCGAGCACACTTGGGCGACCACGCAAAGGTCGAAAGGGTCGAGAAACGACAGCACGTGAGAGACCACCTCCCCCGGCATCGCAAGGAGTGGGCTATCGTCGGCGGACCCCGCCTTCGCGTCGATCATCTGCGCGATGCGCTCGTGGCCACATCGTCGCGCAACCTTAAAATAAATAAAAAATGGATTAAAAAACAAAAAATGAAAAATGAAAAACAAAAAAGTGACTTTGCGGTGTGGGCACCTGAGCTGGAGTGCCGTGGGCTCCCTCTGCTGACGTGGCGACGGCTGGATGAGCCAAGAGGAGCGCCACGACGTCCTGCCGGCCTGATCGTGCCGCCCAGTGCAGGCCCGTCTCGCCCTCCGCGTCCTGTTGATTGATGGCCGCAGCAGTGTTGCTCTGGAGAAGGTGGTGCACGGCAGGCCAGTTGCCGCGCGAGCACGCGATGTGGAACGGCGTCGCTCCAAACTCATCGCCCCTGCGTCCATCCCCCACACACCAGTTTGCTTAAGTTTGCGGTTGGTGGTGAAGTGGTGAAGTGGTGAAGTGGTGAAGTGGTGGGGTTCGAAGGTACTGGAAGGGGAGGGCGCCGGCACGCATCAATGCCTGCCACGGCCCAACCTCCACCGCCGCTGCTGCTGGTGGTGGCGGTGGTGAGGCTGCCGGTGGCCACTTCAGCAGCTGGCGCAGGGATTGGTCCCACGTGGCTGCCCACTTGCTCCCGATGGCCGTACGCCTCTCCTGTGTATCGCCACGAGCACCACACATTCGCGTCTCCCGATCAGTGCGCCACCTTGACCCGTACGGAAGAGGAAGAGAGAGCAGAGACGCACGGGAAGGGGAGGAAAGGGGCCTCGCTGGGTCTCGGCCAGTGCGTGCAGTTCGCTGCGGCCTCGAGCGTCGCACCGTGAGCGCACACGGTGCCGATCGACGAGCGCCTCCACCACGGCCGGCTTGCGGCACTTGACGGCGGCCAGCAGCGGCCACAGGGCCTCCTCCCCGGTAGGTCTGGGTTCCTTGTCGTTCACAGCAACAACGTCGCGGCTCCCGTCGCCGCTGCCAGTGCCCATCTCTACGTGCAGGTCCCGATGCGATGCCAGTTCATAAATTTGTGATTCAGATCTGTAAAAAATCAGATCTGTGATGAGGGGGGCAGTAGTACGATCAAGGAGAGCTTGGAGGCGAAGGTCGTCGCCCTCAATAATGGCCGTCGTCAACGCTTCCTCCATAGTGTCCATTGACGTGGTACTGTGGCATCGACCCAATACACGGCCTGGCCCTTCATTCACACCATCAAGGAAAAGGAATCCTCGAATCCACAGAGCCCTGCGTTCGCTCGAAACGAAAAAGAAAAGGGCTGGAAAAATAATTTTCCCTTGGTAATATCAGACCTGTCCGAGGTAATACCAGACCCGGCGCAAGAGATCAAGTGGACCATGCTGCCGCTGGTGTTGGGCCTTGTGTGGATTATCGTTGTGCTCCTGGCCGCGGTATTCCGCTTTGTCTTCATCCATCGAAGGCGTGCAGATTTAATTAATCGCTCTGTCGGCTCACACAGGCGGTGCAGCGCAGACGCCACCTTCGCTTCTGTCGAGAAGACGACCCAACCGTAGGCACTCCTCTCCTTATTCTCTCAGTTACATTTCCTTGTGCCAGCGTCGGCCTCACTAGTGGGTGGTGATCCCGTACTGGCAGTCACTGCTGGGAGGTCCCTGGCCGATGCCCTTGGTCGGCAGCGTGTGGTTGATGCTGCGCGAGGGCGGCGTCACCACCATGCACCGTGTGCTCCACGCCATCAGCCCCGTCTACGGCAGTGCGCTCCTCCCCGTTCACATATCGCCGCTGTAGAGCAGCCAATGACCTCAACAATCATCGGCGCTGTGCCGTGCCGCGCTGTGCTATGGGCAGATCTCTACATGGTGTGGCTCGGCATCTCTCCGTTCGTCGTGGTTCACGATCTGCAGCTGGTGAAGGAGGTCCTGCATTCGCCCACCTCCGCGAAGAACTACGAGAAGGGCATGTTCGCCGAGATCATGCGGCCTTTGCTCGGCCAGGGCCTTCTATTGAGCGAAGGTACGGACCGCCTAACACCAAGGCACTCCTCCAAGGAGTGGGTGGAACATTCATTTGGCACTCGCAACCGAAGCGTTAATATCTGTTGGCGCCAATCTGTTGGGGCTCCCTAGGCGACATCTGGCGGGAGCACCACCGACTGGTGGCACCAGCATTCCAGCCCTCGCACTACCGGAACGCTTTGCCAGGTACTCGGGGCGGTGGTCACCTTTCCTACGAAACAGAGAAGTACCGCCTAACTCATAGATTTACGTTTCCCAGGGATGATCGAAAGGACGGCAGCCCTGCTGAACAAGTGGAGGAAGTATGCCGACTCCAAGCAGCATCGTACGTTGTGCCCCAGAAGCTGCATGGACGCAGTCTCACGTTTCACGTGACCTTTTGATTTGTGCGCAGTGGAGATCTGTGAGGAGTTGAGCCGGCTGACGTTGGACAACATCGGCGTGATGGCCTTTGGCCAGCACTTCAACGCCATCGAAGACAGCTCACAATCCCACACAGGTGCCACTCCCTACCTGCCGAATTCATACTCCCTGCTTCTTCTACGACTTCAACTAAAAACCCACACAGACAATTCGATCTACGCGGATGTGTCGGTCATTTTGAGGGAGATGCAGAAGCGGTGCATCCAGCTGGTGCCGCTCTACGAGTACTTCCCGTTCCGCCTTCTGCCCAGCCAAACGCACTTTGCGCAGGCCAACGACAAGATCCACCGCATCGTGCGGCGGCTCCTCAAGGAAAGGCGTGAGGCCATGATGGCCAGCAGCGCCTCCGGTACTCTCTCCTATATTGCCCACCACAACCCGCTGCCCGCAAACCAGCGATGACGCTGGAGTTGATTTTGCCGCTGGTGCACCAGGAGAGCGAAGGAAGTACCTTCTTGACGTTCTCATTGAAGGGCAGGAGAACAGCGGCTTCCCTGACACGGTGCGAACTGATCCCACACATACATATAGACTATAGACTGGTAGTGTGGGCCACGCGGGCGTCTGATTGGGTGTTTGATGGGGTTGGATTACAACAGGAGGTCGAGGACGAGTTGATTACGACGATCATGGGCGGGCACGAGACGACGGCCTCGTCGCTGTCTTTCCTGGTCTACCTGCTCGTCACCCACCCCGACAAGCTGCGGCTGGTCATGGACGAGCTGCAGCGCATTCGGGACGGCAAGGTGCGGGATGAGGCCACCTCTTCCCCGTCGTCGGCCCTAGGCGTCGAATGGACGTTCGAAGACCTGCAACAGATGGACTACCTGCAGAACGTGGTCAAGGAGGGCTTGCGCCTCTACCCCAGGTACCCCACAGTGCATCCCTCACAGTTGGTCACTATCATTTAACTGTATACAGTGCCCCAATCCTGAACCGGAGAGCCACGAAGGACGTGGTGCTGGGCGGCTACCACATTCCCGCGCACGTACAGTGTTTTGCCTCTGCACCATTGGTTCCGCGGCTGTGACTGACGTGCACAACTGCATGGTCGCGCAGACGGAGATTTTGATAGCGCCCTGGGTGCTGCAGCGACACCCGCAATACTGGGACAAGCCCGACGAGTTCATTCCCGAGCGCTGGGCCGACGATGGAACAGGTAAACCAGCGGCCGCTCTCCATTTTCCCCTGCTCCGGGCTCTCTTGGCCTTGACCACTCGCACGGGTGATGTACCATTCGTTCATGCAGGGAGCGCCAGAGAGAAGGACAGTTCGCTCTCATTTCTGGCGTTCTCCGCTGGGTCGCGGAAGTGCCTGGGCCAGCAGTTCGCCTACATGGAAGCCAAGCTGGCTGTCGGTATGCTGTGTGTGGTGGGTGTGTGCGGGTGGTCTCGTGTGGTGCGCCATGTGGTGACACGTTCTGCGCTGCAGCGTCGATCTTCTCCAACTACGAGCTGGCGCTGGTGCCCGGCCAGAGGGTGGAGACCGAGATGGCCATCACCCTGCGCTTCCGCTACGGTCTGGCGTGCACCCTGCGCCCGAAAGCCGCGTGTTAATTTCCCATTAGGAAAGCAAACCCATATTAGGACGAGTCCCACAATGAAGGAGACGGTCTCGGGTCACCAGTACAAGATAGCTGGATGCACTTGACCCAGGTCGGGTGGTGCCCTTGGTCGATGAGTTACTTCGATTCATTTAATAATTCAATTAAACCAACGACACACTTGTTCTCTGCGGCGTCCCCCGCCTCCAATGCGGGGTGGGGGACTCCCAGTAACGGCATCCCCCGCCTCCAATGCGGGGTGGGGGATGCCATTCCAGAGACTAAGGTAAACTCATGACGCTGCCACCACCCTTTTGTTCACACGAGGGCAAGGTGGATTCCTTTTCCACAGTTGAATGAAGAATCAATCGAGAGCGCTGGCGATTCGCCGGTGGAGGGGCTTGTCGAGGTCGTAGTGGGAGTAGGCCTTGKCGGCGAGGAGCGCCTGTCACCCCTCGCCGAGGCGGCCCGCGGCCATGTGCATCTCGCCCAGTGCGCACAGGCGGTGCGGCACCACGTAGGTCTCCTCCCGCACCTCTCCGCCCATCGCCACGACCCCCATAAAAAAATGGAGGTGGTTGCGTCATGTGCCAGAGTGATTTTGTGGGTGTCGATCCCACTACATCAAGCACGCAAAGCTTGCATTCTACCATATGAATTAAAAATCGAAGTAACACATTGACCTGATGCACCCCCCCTTGCTGCAGCGCGGCAGAGGCCTCTGTGGGCTGAGTTCCACTGAGTGGTGCTAGCACTTGTGGGAGCATTGCACAATCAGTGACTTTTCTCGTTTCTCACCAATGAGGAAAGTCTGAAAGAAATGCAGGAAAATGTTGGCTGAACGAAGCCGTGTGGCCGATCTGTTCCATTTCCCCTAATGCGCCATCCGCTATCGACACTTGACGGCGAAGAGGGTGCTCTTACTCTTAACCACGCGCGACAGCCCGATTTACCTCATCAATTAAACGACACCAAATGGAGGGAGCACAAGGATTCGTAGCCCGAGTAGCGGATAATGAGCGGCAAGCCACCTACGAGCACACCGACCTCACCATGTCGCCCCTAACCGGTACCCTCTTAGGCCCAAATCAAGAAGATTTTCTTTGCAAAACTCTTAACAGGTGCATTGTTTTGGTCGATGCAGGGGCGACCGACCTGAAGGAGATCGTGCGGGTGGACCTGCCATGCGTGGAGAAGAACCGCGGCTTCGCGCTCTACAACGTCCTCTCGCCCTCAGGTACCCAGGTCTCCTCCTTTTGGGCCATCGCCCACTCCTCTCAACCCCACGCACACACTGCCACGCAACAGAATGTAAGTACTACATCGAGCAGTCCGAGGCGCTGGGCTTGGCGCCGATCACCTACCGCCAGGACTACCGCAACAACGACAGGGTGGTGGCCAACTCGCACGAGGTGGCGGCACTGATCTGGGACCGGATCAAAGGGTTCATGGACGAGATCGAGATCACCAAGGAGAAGGACAGCGTCAAGTGGCAGGTGGGCAACGGGTTCAGGCTCGAGGGCAAGTGGCGCCCGCTCGGACTCAACGAGTGCTGGCGCCTGTGTCGCTACCAGCCCGGAGGCCACTTCGGTACCCGCCGGCCACTCATCGCACACGACGCCAATCAGCGACGCTAACCACACACACCACAACCAGGCCCGCATTTTGACGGCTACTTCATACGCAACGCCAACCAGCGCTCCATGAAGACCTTCATGCTCTACTTGAACTCTGACTTTGAGGTAACACCCCCGCATCCCTCCACCAGCACCTGCGAGATCGACGTCCTACTTCAATCGCGCTGACACGACCAACGACACGACACGACTCGACCAACGACACACAATGCAGGGAGGAAGCACCAATTTCCTGGCCAACACGCAAGGCCTGTTCAAGGACGAGAGCGGCATCTTCCGCGCCCAGGTGCGTGGTGCACCCCGAGCCGTCCGAGCGTTCGACACGTGTGCCGGCTCACCAACGGCGAACGCGTGTGGTGGGTGGTGAATGGCGGGTGGTGGCGGTGCGCAGGAGGAGAATATTCTGTACAGGCTCAAGCCCGAGCCGGGCATGGCCCTCGTGTTCAACCACATGATCCTCCACGAAGGCGAGCGCGTCCAGTCCGGCCAGAAGTACATCATGCGTTCGGTGAGCCTCCCTCGCTTTAAGGACACACGCACACACCGCACACACCGCACACACCGCACACACCGCACACACCGCACACACCGCACACACCGCACACACCGCACACACCGCACACACCGCACAC
>CACVKS010000589.1:0-15622 GCA_902749335.1 Acanthamoeba triangularis
GTGTGGGAGTGCGGGAGTGTGGGGGTGGGGGTACAGAGTAGCCCAGCTGGTCGGCAATGTCGATGGGTCCGCTCTCGGTTTGTGTCCACAGGATGTAGTCGAGCAGAGCTTGAGTCTTGGCGCAGTCACTCGACGTGCTGGAGCGGTGTGATACAGGGGAAGGAGAGACTGTGAGAGACTGTCACGCGACGAAGCGAAGAGGGACCGCAGTGCATACTTGGTGTGCACGATAAAGTAAGAGTAGCCGGTAAGAGGGTATGACGAGTTGTCGCTGCCATCTGTCGCGTCGACGGTGAAACGCGAGGAGAAGCTGGTAGCGTACTCGGCCAACGCGCTGCGAATGCTCGCGCTGGTCGCCGTCACAGTGTTACCCGCCTGTGTACCTCCGCCCGCAGCGGACACAAGTGATCAGAGTCAAGTTTAGTTATTTAAGGGGGGGAGAGGTTTGGTGTGCCTTGTTGATGATGTTAGCCATCGCCAGACCGGCTTGCGCGGCTTCAGCGCTGACCGAGTAGCCCATGCTGTAGGTACGGCTTTTCACTGTGCTCACAACGCCTCCGTTACCGGATACAGCCTGAAACGTTAGCGCAACGCGCACCACACGCAATGTGTTAACGTGCGCACGTCCACGCTGAGATCGCACGGTGGTGGCGTGCGCGCAAGTGTGGCTGTGCATGCATGCGCGGCTGAAAAGCAACCGGCAGCAGGGGCGTACAACGAAGCGAGATGAAGGAACGATAAAGTTTCGAGCCGTGGCGGCGACATTGGAGGCGTTGCCCCAGTTGACTAGCTCGGACGGACCGACAGTGGCGTTGAACTGCGCACTGAAGCGAGACAAGCCGCTGGTGAAGATGGCCGTCGTGCCTGATCCGTCCGAGCGCCCCACCACGGTGATGTTGGCGTCGGGTAATAGAGCCTACGCGTGGCACAAAAGATCAGTGACTCAACACACGACACATCTGGAGGTGGTCTACCGCGTGATCAGGATTGAGAGCGAGGATGGCCGGATCGCGCCACGAGAAGATCTGTCCGAGGTAGACGCCCGCGCACACGGCACGGCTGAACAGGAGCGGTTGCAGACCTGCGATCTCTGGCACGTTGTAGACAAACACAACGGCCGCTCCGAGGGCGGGCAGCAGGTGCAGGTCGCTCCCCGAACCCGTGTAGTCATCCGCCTGTGCAAGAGCGGCCGAAAGAGGCATCGGCGCTCGGTCAGCACAGCCAACACTTTTTGAGAGGGAGGGAGGATGCCTTGAGAGCGGCGTCGGTGGCTCCTAAGTCTGTGTTGGGTCCGAATCCGCTGCCCTTGATGTTATTCTTGCCGGCCGTGGAACCCTCCGATATGTAGGACAGCTGGACGTCCGCGGGACCGTTGCGTTCGTACAGGTTGATCCACGCCTGGAACGCCAGGTTGGGCAGCGAGGCGCCCGAGCTCACGATGTATCCTGTGCGGCATCCGATAGCGTGGGCACCACGATGGGCGTGATTAGAATCTGATCAGTGTGTGTCACTTTCGGGGGTGAGGCTTACGCGTTGGGAGAGCGCGCTTGCCGTTGCACGTGACGACGCCCAGCTTGTCCATCTGGCGCTTGATGACGCTGAAGTGAGGCACGGCATATCCAGAGGTCCACACCAGCGTTCCCGCTTGCGAGTTGGTCAAGCACCAGACCGCCCATCGCAGCATCTCGCGCGACGCCGAGCAGTCGGTCGTGTTCACAGAGGCCAACGTGACAAAGTAGGAGTAGTGCGCCAGAGGCCTGTCGGCCACGCACAGGAGCGAGAGCGCAGACAGCGTCAGGAGCAGCAAGAAACGCGGCTTCGTCCAAGAGCAGCAATCAGTTTTGTGTCGCGGGCGGGCCTACCAGATGGTGTTGGTGGCTCCAGTGTCGATCGGATTGGCGACGAGATGTCGGGTCGAGCTAGTGTCGAAGAGAGTGTTGCTGGCCGTGGTCAGCGCAAGCACGCTGGCTTGCGTAAGCGTTACAGTCGAACCAGCCTATCAACACCACACACACACACACACACACACACACACACACACACACACACACAAGCGTGAGTTGTGCGTCTGAGAGGTGGCGAGGAAACGCAACGGGACCTTATTGATCATGTTAACGTAGGGCAGTGACCCGGCGCTGTTGAGGTACTCGTAGTAGGTGAGATAGCCGATCGCGTAGTCCGTGGCGGCAACTGTGGTTCGCATGCTGGCCTCGCTCGACACGTTGGCCGACGGCACGCTGCCCCAGTTGGGCAGGCGCGACGACCCCACAAGCGTGGCGAAGGGCGCCGACGCGTTGGCAGAGAGGTAGCGCGTGAAGGTCTCCGTTGTGGCTGACGAGTCGCTGCGGACGATGACGAGTATAGGTTGGTCGAGTGCCTGCAGCAGCGCCAGATACTTGAAGCGCTGATTGAGCGCGACGATGGCGGTGTGGTTCCAACGGGTGATCTGACCGGCGAAGATGGAGGCGAGAGTGGCGGCGTCGAGCCGCAGATAGGTGTTGACGTCGGACGTGTTGAGCGGGAACTGAGCGCTGGGCAGGCGGTACACGCACACCAGCGGTACGACGTGGAGCGGCACGGCGACTAGTCGATTACCGCCGACGGCGGACTCGGCTGCCGCGAGCGTGGCCTGCTGAAGGTCGTCAATTACGGCGTAGTTGGTGGTTGAGCCAGCCACAGCAGCCAGCAGAGTCGAAGCGTTGACGTTAGCGGTGGTATCGAAGGCGTTGAACACATAGCGAGAGACGTAGCGATACGCCGTGACCAGGCTCTGGACGACGGTGGCGGTCGAAGCCTGGTCAACAGACGGGCGCCCACCGGTGAAGGCTATCGTGCCCAAGGGCGCAGCCGCACTCACAACTGAAGCTTAAGGACGCACGACCATAGAGAGAAAGAGAGAGAGAGAGAGTCAGCAAGCGTCTAAGAGCCCCAAGAGCCAGGCTCGGCCCTCCCTGGATCTGACCAAGCAGGAGCAGGAGGCCAGGAGGGGGAGCGGCGGAAGCGCAGAGGGAGGGGTTACTCACTCGTCGCAAAACAAAAGACCAAGAGGCTGAAGCAGAGAACGCTCATGAGGATGTTCCATCTTCGTGACTGACCCACCGCGTCCATCTCTTCTCGAGGCCTCGGGTAGAATCCTCACTCCTCTTGCTGGCCTCGATTCCGATGCGCGCTTCACGCGCGGTGTCGAGCTGGGAGACGGAGAGACGACGAAACCCGGCGAGGACGCTACGCTCCTCCTCGTTTCCTAGCAGGCCCTTATCTGCACTCGTGTTAGGGCCCTGGGCGGGTGTGCCACGCCGAAAAGCGCACCTCGCCGCACGTGCCGGGTTGCCATGAGCGCGCGTGTTGCACGTGAACGCTGCGACCAACAAAGGAAGGGCCCTCTCGTCCTCAGGATGCTGCCATCAGACCACTCATCGCACCTGGTCAGGGGTATTGGGAAAAAGGTTTGAGTTTTTTCTTTTTCTTTTTCCCGAGAGGCAGCAGAAGACTCACTCACGTCGGTCGTTCGAGGTGCTCCATCAGCCGGACAGTTGATTGAGATGTAAACACGCTGAAAAATCAATCTTGACAGAAAGATTTTGGAGCAATTAATTGTTTCTATATGTTTTCTTTTCTTTTCTATCTCCTACAATTTAATTTCATTTTCTGAGCTCATCTACACAGCCTTCACTAAGCTGATAAGTTTTAGTTTATTTTATTTTAATCTCGCTGGTGGTGCTTGCGGCGTGTTGCGTGCGCAAGCGTATGGTGAAGTTGAAGCGCGAGGGGGCGGCAATGCGGGCGGTCGACTGGGGCAACTACTCCACCGATCTCGACCAGGCCTACTGCAACCGACCGCACGGCATCGGCTGCTGTACGTCATTGTCGTCACTCACTCACACACACTCCGTCGGGCTCGCACACATCTTACACTCGTTCTTTTCGGCATTGCAGGATGTGGGTGTTATTCACAGGGTGGTGCTCAGAATCACATGGTGTATCTGCTGTGATGGCCCAGTGCAGTCATGTGGGCAGACTAGCAACCTGGTGAGTGGGCTGGCCGTTGATGAACCTACTGAGATAGTTGTTGCCCGGCAGTGGCTTACTGAGGAGGAGGCAAGAGTGGTACTCCATCAGCTCCAGTTTGGGGATGATCAAGGATTGACACGCTGGCGGCCGCGCGTTCATCACCGTAAAGTTGTAGATCGCCAACCTACACACACACCACAAAACACACAGGCCAAGATCCTAAGACCTTGCAGTAAAAGGCGAAGGTCGGAAATGATCATACCTGATGCGAGACCACACACGGCGAGATTCGCGAAGCTGCACAGTCTGGCGGGCAACAAAGTAGTGGTAGCGGGGCGACAGCGGATCAGGCTTCAGTACGCCCAGAGCCTCCGCCTGGTGCAGCATGTCGCTCACGTCGCTGCGTCTCTCAATAAATCCACGCCTGTCGCACGCAAACGTGAGTCACTCATAATTGCGTGAAGAGGAGGAGAGAAAGAGAGTACCGGGCGGTGATTTTGATGAGACCAGGGCAAAGGGTACGGCACGTCAGTTGAGCTTCGGGCTTGACCCGCGGCAGGTCGATAGTCTTGCTCATGACCAGGATGACCGTGGAGGGGAGGCAGCGATGCACTTCCATATGTTGCAGGACCGCCTTTGGCACGCCCGCTCCGTCCTCGTCGCCTCCGCCGAGGAACACGCCGGTGCCCGGAATGCGTGGAACGGTCGGGTCCAAAACCCACCCTGTAGTGTGGCATGGACACACGTGCGCTCAAAGTAAGATTGATGATGTAGGTGGTGGATGGAGTGGATGAGGATGCAGGTGACGCACGAACGACATCGCGGATCGTCGGCTTGTGCTGCTCGGCGGCAACGGCTTGGCTGACGTCGGACTGTCCCAGCTTCCACGCGGCCATGAAGACGATGGTGGCCGCAGCGAGCAGCAGCGCCACCCAGCCGCCTTTGGGAAACTTGGTCATGTTGGCCGCGAAGTAGATCATCTCGATGGTGAAGTAGAAGAGGCAAGCCGGCACGACCACGATGGCGCTCCACTTCCACCGCAGCACAACCATGGCCATGAAGATGAGCGTGGTCATGGCCATAGTCCCCGTCACGGCGATGCCGTAGGCCGCCGCCAGATTGCCCGAGCTCTGGAAGAACAGGACCAGGCCGAGTGTAGCGGCCATGAGGATCCAGTTGCCTACCGGGGCGTAGACCTGGCCGTGTAGCTGCCGGCTTGTGTGGACCAGGGTCATGGGCGGGATAGTGCCGAGCCCCATGCCCTGCGAGATGAGCGAGAAGGTGCCGCTGATCATGGCCTGCGAGGCGATGATGGCGGCCATCGTGGCCACCACGATCATCGGCCAGAAGACCTCCGACGGCACGCACTCGAAGAACGGGTTGCTCACCGCGCTGGGGAACTTGAGCAGATAGGCCAACTAAGCATGCACACACCATCCCACACGCACACACCCGCGCAGAGAGAGATAAGATGTCAGCTATATAGTTGACAACTGAGTAGTCGGAGAGGCGAGGGTGCGGACGAGACCTGACCGAAGTAGCTCAGGGAGACACCGGGCAAGACCACAAAGTAGACGCCGGCGCGCAGCGGCCACTTCCCGAAGTGGCCCATGTCAGCGTAGAGCGCCTCGACTCCGGTAAAGCAGAGGCAGACACCACCGAGGGCCTTGAAGCCGATCACTCCATTCCGCGCGAAGAACTGGTAGCCCCAGTAGGGGTTGAACGCCCGCAACACGCCCGGATTGTAGACGATGATGTTGTACAGACCCACGGCTGCACGGATCACCAAGCCAAGGTCTTGCTCAATTTCAACTGGCGTGAGGTTGAGGTAAAGGGGGCAGCCGTACCTCCAATGAAGAAGAACCAGATGAGCATGACCGGCCCGAGGAAGATGGCGAGTTGGCCTGAGCCGAAGGGCTGACTGAGGAACAGGATCGCTAGAATAGTGACGCTGAGGATCACCTCGTAGTCCGGCACCTTGGTGTTGACCACGCCCAAGCCTATCCGGGTGCGTGTCCACAGTGGTCACCAACACGTCAGTGGTGTGTTGCTTTCCTATATCCTCTCATGCTCAATTGAGCGCGCGAGCAGCATGGAGAGCACGTACCCTCAATGGCGGACATGACCGACACGGCAGGTGTGAGAGCCCCGTCACCAAAGATGAAGCCTGCTCCGGCGATCGACAGTGCCACGCACACGCGCTTGATCCACACCTCGTAGCGAGGGATCTCCTCGCGGGTCTTGGTCTTGATGTCCTTGCGCGTCGGCGGCACAAGCGAGGTCAACGCGAAGATGCCGCCCTCGCCGCGGTTGTCGGCCATGAGGATGAAAGCGGCGTACTTGACCGCCACGAGCGCGATGAGGCTGTAGACGAGGAGGCACATGGCCCCAACCAGGTCGTCTTCCTCGTAGGGGTGGTCCTCGAAGTCGGCGATGATCGTGGCCCACGTGTAGAGCGGACTGGTGCCGATATCGCCATAGACGATGCCCATCGTGCTCACGGTCAGCCACGCGAAGCGCAGAGGGGCCAGGACCGCCAGGCCCTTTTGATTTTGCGGCCGAGTTGGAGAGACCGATTGGTGAGGGGCACTTGCAAAACTATACGGCCGGGAGGTGTCGTGGGGAGTACCTTGGGCTCGGGGTTGGGCAAGTACTTGTTCAGGTCGCCCTCGTCCTCGTCCTCATAGCAGTCCACCGTGCTTGGCTCCTCTTCTACTTCTAGCTCCTCATTGTCTTCTTCGCCAAACATCTTCAACTCCTAGTGAGGAGGAGCACAAACGGCCGTGAGGAGAGAGGTGCACGGGAGGTAAGCCGACATTGCATTGGGACAAAGCGTGCTGGGGACGTGTACTGTGTTGTCGTTCTCAACCTCTACCGGCTCCTGGCCGCTGGTGAAAGGTCCCTCGAGCTCCATCCCCACCGACGTGCTGTTGATGCTGTGCTGGCGATGTGGCTTGTCTCAGCCTGTGAGGAAGAAGAAGAGGAAGAGGAAGAAGAGCACGACCAGTCTCCATCCCAGTTTCCGCCGGGTGTGGCACTCAGGCCTGCCACAACCACCACAGCAGCCAGTGGGACAAGAAGGAAAAAACGATAGTCATTGGCTGGCACACTTGACCGCCCGGCACTGTGCCGTTCTCTTGCGGGCAGGCCTGCCGTATCTGCTTCTTCACATCAAGAATGTTTCCTCCCTGAAGAACATGTTCCCTTGGGAAAAAGGAAAACTTTCGTTTCTCGTCCAATTTCTTTTTTAAGGAGGCTGTCAAGGTTGTCTGGTGGGTTGGGTGCGCAAATCACACGCTGAGGCCAGCCGGAGCGACGTCGTCATCGCCGACCTGAGAGTCGAGGAAGGCCACGACGTCCTCCATCCGCGGCCGCTTGTCGGCCACCCCGTGCCAGCACTTCTTCATCATTTTACGGTACTCGGCCGTGCAGTCGCCCGGGATCTGCGGGCGCTTGCCCTCGAGCACGTCAAGCGACACGCCCATGAAGTTGCGCCCGGCGAACGGCTCGCGCCGCGTGAGCGCCTGCCACATGATGATGCCGAAGGAGAACACGTCGGCCCGCTCGTCGTATTTCTCGCCGCGGATGATCTCCGGCGCCGTCCAGCAGGGCGTGCCGCAGCGGGTCATGGTGGCGTTCTCCTCCTTGATGCGCGCGAACCCAAAGTCGGCCACCTTGACGTTCCAGTTCTCGTCGACGAGCAGGTTGGAGGGCTTGAGGTCGCGGTGGACGATGACGGGCTGCAGGGAGTGGAGGTAGTTGATGCCCAGCGCGGCCGAGCGGAGCATGCGCAGCTTCTGCTTCCACGTTAGCTTGATGGCGTTGTTGGCCAGGATGTCCTTGAGCGAGCCCTGCTTCATGAACTCGGTCACGATGCACAGGTTGGGCTTCTTCACGCAGGCGCCGATGAAGAGCACGATGTTGGGGTGGTGCAGCTCCGAGAGGAAGGCCATCTCGGCGCGGAACTCGAGCATGCGTCGCTCATCGAGCTTCTGCTTGATGAACCGCTTGACCGCCACCTCGACGCCCTTCCACTTGCCGCGGTAGACCACGCCGTACGAGCCCAGGCCTACCTGCTTGCCCATCTGGATCTCGTGGAAGTCGATGATCCACCGGCACAGGTTGGCCGACGTCAGGAACGTGTCCTCCTTGAACATCATCCCCTCGCCCACCGCCGTCTGCATGTCCTCGCCCCCGCTCGATCGTGTCGACACCTCCTGGCTATCGCTGGCCGCGCCCGACGACGTAGTGGCCCCGTCGCCGTCGTCGTTGGTGACTCCGCCGAAGAACCGGGCCTCGAGGCCCTCGGCTTTGAGCTCGTACAGCCGCGCGCCTGGAACACAACACAAGCCACCGGCACACATCAGTCATCAGGGACTTACGACGATGAATGTAGCGAAACGATGAGGGGCGCATAGGTTACCGTTAGGCACGTCGGGCATCTCGAACTTGCCCAACGACACCACCCGCGCGCCCAGGCTCAATGGAGCATCGGGGCCTGCCGACGCCAGCAGCTTGTGGTGGGCGGCGTGGCTCATGACGATCTGGCCTCCGTGGGTCATAGCCGTGATGCGCGCGGCCGCGTTCACCACCGGCCCGATGTACTCCACGCGCCGTGTCATCGGATCGCGCACCACCTTGGGCGTGCYCMKGKGCACGCCCATCCGCACTCGCAGACCTTTGTACAGCACTCTGCGGGTGCAACCACACGATGATGATGATGATGATGATGATAGTGAGTCTCGCGCAGGAGAGCAAAATAGAGGAATGCGCTGACGTACCGATCGTCGGTGTCGCCCCACTCTTCCGCTGCGCCCGGGTGGTCGAGCAGCGCCTCGGGCCATTCGACCTGCAGCAGAGCGCGCTGCACGTCGCAGCACCAGGCCAGCGCGTCGCTCGCTTGCTGGAAGGCCATGCAGAAGGAGCCCTCGCCACTGTTCCGGTCCCGCAGGAACACCACCTCGTAGCCCTTGTGCCGCTTGAGTACGGCCCGCAGCGTCTCGTTGTGCAGCAGCGTGGCGTCGCGCATGGCCGCCGGGTTGAACTCCCAGAGCGAGGCGGCCCTCGTGATATCGGTGAACACGATCGCCAACTCACCCTCCGGCGCTCGCACCGCGCCGCCGGCCGCTTGCGCAGCTACGGCCGAGCCGTTCTTCGATCCGCTCGATGACGAGGACCCAGAGCCGGCCGACGCGGAGCCGTTGGTTGACGGCAGCGTCCATGACGAGCCGTAGAGGCTGACCCGCTTCGCTTCGCGGTTCGAGTTGCCGCCGCTGGAAGACGACGAGGTCCGAGAGGTGAAGGAGGTGCCGGCCGACGTAGAGTCGCCGTTCATGGACGAGAGGCGCGTCATGATCTCGAGGAAGGTGGGTCGGATGACCGGGTCGCTGTGCCAGCAGCTGGTGATCAATTGCTCGAATTCCTGCGGGCACGTGAGCACCTCCGGCATACGCGGCCGGATGTTGTCCCGGATCACCGCCACTGCCACCGCCGCCAAACTGTTGCGCGCCATCGGGGAGCCGCGGTCAGGCAACGGCGCAACAGAAAAATGAAGACATACAATAAATAAACGTGGTAAAACGAACCTCATGCCAAAGTAGGGCTGCTCGCGCGTGAGGAGCTCCCAGAGGATGATGCCGAAGCTGTACACGTCGGCCAGGATGAGATCCACGTCGGCCGATTCGTTGAGCACCTCCGGCGCCGTCCAGTGGACGCTTCCGGCGTCGTTGGCCTGTACGCCACCCTTCCGCGCGTCCTCGCGGAACTTGGTGAGGCCGAAATCAGACACCTTGACGTTCCTGGGAAAGGGCGCCCGCGGAGCGTGCAGGGTGAGCGATGGCCGAAACACATAAGCAGCCACCCACACGCACCACTTGTTGTCGAGCAGCAGATTGAGTGACTTCAAGTCTCGGTGCACGATTCCTGTTGTGCATGAAAGGACGGCCACGAGGTGAGTAGGTAGGCAAGGGATGGCTTATAATTCGAAATCGAGCCCTATGAGTATGGCGTACCGGAGGAGTGGAGGAAGTGCATGCCCTTGGACGCCTGGTAGGCCATCTTGGCCTTGAGCGGGAAGGGTATGTCCGGAATCAGCTCGTTATGCAGCAACTGCATCATCGCCCATGCAACCGGTGAGATCAAAGCACCAACCACAGGCCCAGGCCCAGGCCTAGGCTTGAGTTCGCGAGATAGGAAAGGCGAAGGGGGCACTAAGATAAGACGAACCTCGAAGAGAGAGCCCAGCGACATAAACTCCATCACTACAAATGTGAAGGGGAAGGGGATCAGCAGCAAAGCACGCACAGGCACACCCCACCAATATCCCTGCCGCACACACACGCACAGGTGGATGGAAGCGTACCGATGCACATCTTGGGAGCCTTGGTCGACGCCGCCATGAAGAGCACGACATTGGGATGCCTCAGGGATGTCATCACACGCACCTGTAAAGGTCCCCTCGGGGTTAAGAATGTGCACCTGAACTGAGAGAGCCCATTGGTGGGTGGGTGTGTACCTCATCCTGGAAGCTCTTCTCCATTTCCTTGGTGACCTTCTCGGCCGCCATCACCTTCACCGCAACCTCGGTTCCCTTCCACACGGCCTTGTGGACCGCGCCGTACCCGCCGGTGCCCAGCTGCTCGCCCATGTCGAGCTCCGAGTACTCGATCTCCCAGTCGTCGGTCTGGTTCCTCGTGTACTTGACGAGGATCAACACTACCACGGCGATGAGGCACGCCAGCACCACCACCACGAACACCGCGCCCGGAATGCCCACCGCTGTTTCACCAACACGATAAGATACGAACAGAGGTTAGCTACTGGTGGGCTGGGGCGGTGGAGTTGTGGCACGGAGAAGTGGTAAGAACCGAGGCCGATGGTGGCGGAGTCGCTGCTGGAGCTGGTCGACACAAAGTCCTCGCAGTATTGCCCGGTCCTGCCGCTCGGGCATATGCACGCCTGATTGGCGCACGACCCGACATCCGAGCACAGCTTGCCGTCGTTGATGCACGCGGCTACTGAGCTCACCGCCACACCGTTGCAGGTGAAGGCCTTGAGCTGATTGAGGAACAGGCTCTTCAGCACGGGCTCGGTAGATCCAATGATGTAGCCCTGCCTGTCGGCCGACAGCTTGGCTTTCGAGTTGGTCTGCGTGTAGTAGAAGAAGTCGGCAAGAGCCGCCGCCTTGCTGCAGTCGGCCATGGTCCTGCTGCGGTAGATGAACGCCGCAAACGCCGCCAGCGGCCAACTGCCACTTCCTTCGGCTGTTGTGCGTGAATTCATAAATAAATAAAGAAATCGGTAGTGCAATGGTCTTAACTTACGGAAGTGGGGGGAGAGGGTACTTAGGATGACGCCGCCGTAGGCGGGGTCTTTAGTGAAGGCCAGGTAGTTGCGCAGCGCACTTGCGTACGACGTTGAGTTGGCGCGCACCAGTACGCCCGCCTTGTTGAACATGTGTGCCGCGGCAAGTCCACGCGACTGCCATAGCACACAAGTGCACACAGTCTTCAAGTGAGGGGCGCATTCATTGAACTCATTTGGGGGGGGGGGGAGAAGAGGCCGCTGCTGCAAAATCCTTGTGGCGCGAGGTGGGTGCCCCCGTACCAGTAGAACAGCAGAGCGAAGTGTGACAGCAAAGGCATCAGGGGTGCCGGCCAACGTCGACACCAGAGTGGAGTAGTTGCTGGCCGCTATCGTGGTGGCTAAAGCCTGGACCGGGAAACGCGCCACGTCTGTCACGCCCACCTATAGGTGTTGTGTGTTAGCAATGGAAACTGTGGTTTGGAGAGACAGATAGTACGCGGTGTATGAGAAGAAGTTACCTGTTGAGCAAAAGCGGGCACGGTGGCATTGAGCAGGATGGTGAAGCTCTCTGTGATGGGCGAGCTCGTGGTCTGAACGACGACCTGGATCGGACGGGTGGGCAGGGCCGCCACTGTGGCTTCGGAGTTGAGGGCCAAGATGCGCGAGTCGTTCCACATGGTGATCTCGCCCAGGTAGATGGCCGCCAGCGTCTGGAAGTCCAGCACCAGATCCAACCCATCGAGCTCGGCCAAATTGTAGTCTGGTTCGGTTGGTGTCGTGTGTGGTGCACCAATATTAGGGTGGAAGGGAGCTATCAACAGGGCAGAAGGTGAGAGGGCCAGTACTCGGGACCATGCCAAACACGGCGGCAGGCAGGAGGGCAACGTCGGGGATGGCCGTGGTCCACTCCGCGTCGATGCCGTCGATCGTCGTGCCAAACTCCTCGTCGAAAGAGACCAGCTGGCTCTTGGCCTGCTGCGACGTGGACTCGAAGTATTTGATCGTGACTTCGCTGGTCGACTGGTCCGTGGTCCAGGCCGTAAAGATCGGCAACGGGGGTCCGGCGCCGATGAGGAAGGCCGTGTCGATCGCCGGTGAATTGTTGCACTGGATGCTGGTAAAGACGTCGAGGAGGTTCTGGCGCAGGCTCACGTCGATAGGCACGAGCCCGTTCTCAATCGCCAGGTTCGATGCCCTTATTTGTGTGACACACGACACACAGAGCGTGATGTCAGTTAAGATGGCCGTGCCACCGGAGCTACAGAGAAGGGGGGGGAGGAGGGCATTGTGCTATACTTGTCGTTGACCTGCGTCCAGGCAAGGAAGCGGATCAGCTCCTCGATGTTGTTGCAGTCGAGCGACATGGCGCTCCGGTTGAGCAAGATGAAGGTCATGAAGGCCAGCGGCCACGAGTCGTTGCCCGGTGCATCGCTGATATCGACCGAGAGGTTGCCGGCGCTGTAGGCCGCGGAAAACTCGGCCATGGCGGCCTGCACCGAGTACTTGCTGGGCAGAGAGAGCTTGCCGGCCCTGTTGTACATCGCGACCCAGGGCAAGCCCGCCGATTCGCTATCGCTCTGAAGCGCAAAGGTCATGCTGTTCGGCGTGGCCTGCACCAACGACCCCACGTTCCTCGTCGGCAACACACAAACAGAAGAGACCAAGAGCACACCAAAGGGGGACGAACCAGAGCCCAGGCGGTGCGGTTTTTCGATTCACCGGCTTCGACCGCGCGCCCTGCGAGAGCGGGCGGCATGAGGTCGAACGAGTTGTTGGCCGCGGCCAACGCGGTGCGGAACACGCTGCTGAAGCTCGACACGGCCACCTTGAACCCCTCCGCCAGCGAGAAAGCGTTGTTGATGTTGTAGGCGAGGCTGATGGGCGCGGCGGGCAGCTTGCTGGCGACGGTCGGGTTGAGGGTCTTGATGCGCGTGTCGTTCCACATGGTGATCTCGCCGGCCCAGATAAGGCCCACCGTCTCCCTGTTCAACACCTGCGCACCAATAAAAGAAATGAATAATAAATAAATATAAATATAAATAAATAAATAAACCTTGATCGGCTGCGAGTAGTGCGGGGGGGGGGAGTGTACGAGGTTGGGGTCGGAGGAGGTGAGGCCATCGACGTTGTAGGCGAGGACCAAGGCCTGCCCAAACAGCGGGAATTGAACCAGATCACCGAACTGTCCGAGGAGATTGGCTGCCAACGCTCGGTCCGAGCCAACAAAATCCTGGTAATCGGAGGACGTTTAGCCGAGCCCAGACCTCATGGGTGATCTCTCATCGTGTCTTGTGCCCCAGGTCCGCAAATAAAATACTAAAAATAATATAATATAAAATATAAAATAAAATAATATAAAATACAAAAAGAGATAAAAAAGGAACGCACCAACTTCTGTCGAGAGTAGGCGGCGAGGGCTTCCTCCATGCCGCCTCCAGTGTACGAGATGCTGATGGTGCATATATATTTCATATCAGCCGTTACTTCTCTTGGGTAGGGACGGAGAGAGTGGGAGCGTGCGCTCACCTGACGTCGTCGCGCACGTAGGAGTAGCGATCGGCCCACGCCGTCAGTATGGTCCGAGAGTTCGGCGTACCGTCCCCGAACAGGTTGGTGCTCATGGCCGCTTCATTGACACACACGCGCGCACCACACAAGCAGAGGGAGAGGAGGAGGTCAACTCCGCACACGGTACTCGACCTTCCCAAAAGAAGGTTTCGCCACCGAACATAGGCGTACCATCAACAACGGGCACCGGCTGCAGGAGGAGGCAGAGAAGGCATACACACAAGGCCAGCACCAGGTGCAAGGAAAGCCCCATGGTGGCAATGTCGGACAGTCTTCGTGCGGTGGGGGATGGTGGTGCTCTGGTGCACGCCGGATTGTTTGGGTTTGTGGTGTTTGTTTGAAGTCGTGGGTTGAGTCCACTGCTCTGTTGGGTCGTTGCCCGCGGTTGTTGAACGGAGCTAAGTTCGGCGGCGAAACGGGCCAACCACGGCCAGCGGTGGCAGCTCGGCTGTATCCACACGGAGCACGCGAATTATTGAAGGTGATCACCGGGGCTCGTTGCGCAAAAGAGCGCGAGGCCATTCGCGCAAACGCCCAAACGGTCGGGGAGGTGCCCTGGAGAACTGGCACAAATAGGGCCGAGCCAGGTTCCGCTCCAACGGTGGTGAGGTTGTGCTGCCCGAAGCGGGGCAATCGAGCACCCAACCTGGGGATCTAATTCAACTCCCTTCGAATAACAATTCAGTAACGGAAACACAAGAGGAACTGCCCCCAATGGCCCCGGTCACTTGACGCCTCCTCTCCTCCTCCTTGGTCACGTTCTGCTCAAATCGGCGGCTTGCAGCATGGCGGCTGGCCACGACAACGTCAAGGCCAGAAGAGTTTAGCCCCAACACGACTCATCGCCGAACCCGCACGCACACGAACGGGTACGTACCAATTTGTGCGTCCACGTCGACGAGGGCAACTGGGGTCCGCACAGCGCCAGAGGCACTCTCCTCGGCGGCCTGCAACTCTCGCGCTTCCTCTGTCGTCAGGACGGAGCAATACTGCATGCGCGGGGAACGAGGCAGAAATATGGTACCGAATTGCGAGTCAGAGAGAGGCGCCTGGTTGTGAGCGCTCACCACGCTCCTCTGCGCCACCTCCAGCTTTTCCTCCAAGTCCAGCGAACGGGCTGCCGAGGTTGGGAATTGATCATCAATTAATTAATTAAGAACGATGTACCCGATAGGGGTAGCGCAACGCAGAGGTCCGCACCGAATTGAGAGTCGGAAAGGACGGGGGCGTCTTCATCGAGGCTCTGGCGCTGGACGCCGCTTCTTTCCTCGGCGTCCAGCTGTCGGGCTGCAGTTCATGGTGCACCACCAGTCGCATAGTACGCCCATCGGATGAGTCGCACGCACAGATGACTGTCAGTCGTGTTGTGTGGTGTCACGTAGGGTCCGCACCGAATTGGGAGTCCGAAAGTACAGGCGCACCACCGCCACCACCTATCAACACGCGCGGAAAGAGGTGAGGCCGAGATATACCGCAGCAGCAGCTTGCCAGAGCAGAGATCGCGCCGCACCTGACGGGCTGTCAGAGCTGCCTCTCTCCAGTTCCTCCTACAATGGTTTCATGAAGAAGAAGGAGCGCAATGGAATCCGATTACCATCATCCATCCGCATCATGATCATCCACCACGTCGACCCTTCGCCAAGATAGTGGAAATACGGGAGCACAACGCACCCTGAGCTTCTTGGCCAGCTCGGCGTCTTGTCGTATCATCTCTCCCTTCTCTGTCTCGAGCCCGCAC
>CACVKS010000590.1:0-17316 GCA_902749335.1 Acanthamoeba triangularis
GGAACGGAGACTGGCCTTGGGCCATTCCCGCAGCGGCGGCGAGGGTGAGAGGATAGAGTTGGGCAAGGAGGTTGGAGCTGTCGGACGGGTTGTGCATGGAAGGCGGATAAGGCGGCATGGGGTAGTGGTAGAGAGGTGCGGGCGCCGCAGAGCCCGCGAGCTGCGTCGCTTGTGGCGGCTGCGCCGGAGAGGCGGGAGGCTCGGGGAGGCCAAGCATGCCGCGCACCTGCGAGGCAAGGAGCAGCAGATTACCCAATGTGGGATCGTCACCACTCATACCTCCCCACTATATATGTAGACATGTAGATAGGGGCATGGAGAGAGGGATGTGGTCCCGGCAATGAGTGATATGTAGAGGCAGGAGTGAACGCAATGCCACCTCGTGTTGGGGGCGAGCTGGCGAAGGGAAGACAAGAGAGTACGGACCGCTTGAGGGTTCATGGAGGGCAGGGTAGGCACGTCGGGCTTGGGTGGACCACCGTCATGGTGCTTCTGCGACGCTACCACTGCGTCTCGTGCATCCTCCACCACCCGTCGTAACTGTTTCAGGTCTTTGTTCACGTTGCCCGCCTATGAGCAAGAAGGCACCACGATTGCAGAGGAGTGATTGGGGCGGGGCACCTTCACGCAGGCGGGAGGCCAGTTCTAAAATCTCATTGTCATCTCCAATCGTGTAGATGTTGCGAGCGTCCGGAAGCATGCGCTCTGTGATGTTAACAATGGATGCCACTTGCGCCTCCTCCATCTTTGGTCTTTCGTCAAATAGGCGAGAAGAAAAGAAAAGGCTTTTTCTCCTTGGGTGTAAAGTACACGCGGTAAGCGATGAGGAGGCAAGACGTGCAACGTTAGACCTCTAATACTTGAAGACGTTGTTCGAGATGGACTGGGCAAGCGAGAGGACCTCGAAGGGCTTCTTGCCCTGAATGATCTCTGCAGTCTCGGGGCAGGAGTTGGTCGTGTAGAAGTGGTGGAAGGGCTGTTCGCCTTCTTTGGGCTGTCGATTCAAGCGTGCGCAATGGTGCGGGTGAGGATTCAGCACAGGCGCGGTATGATAACGAAAGTGGAGAGCGAGGGTACCTGGGTGAACCTCTTCCAGCTCTCGAGAGGGAAGACCGCGTGGGTGACAAAGGCGCTCACCTTGGCAGCTCCAAGCCTGTACAGACCGTTCTTACACTCGATCAAAGTGCCGCCTGGGAGAGGAAGTTAGAAGGAGAGGGTGCACCAGGCAGCACTTCACCGACACAACTAGCGAGCTAGGTACCTGTCTTGACCAAGTCATCGATAATGAAGACGTGGCGATTCTTGATCTCGCCCTCCTTTACCGAGACGATCCTCTTGTCGCCCTCCCTGACTTTGGTACAGATCACCAACTGCCAAACACACATTAGCGTTTGGCGCTAAAACCGCTGTCCGCACGAGTCGAGCACTCGGTCAGTGAAGTACCTCAAAGCCAGCAAACATCTTCCCGAACCGCTTGCAGGCGCCCTCGTCGGGGAAGGCGATGGAGATCTCCTCGTCGCTGTGGCTGGACTCAAGCTTGCTGATGAAGAGCGGCACGGCGCTCACCAGCAGCGGCACCGACGTGTCGCCGAAGTAGAATCTGGAGAGGGGAGCATTCAGTCTGGCGTGAGTCCCCTCAGAAATAACGGGACAGTGTGTGGTCGAGTCACGGTACCTGTTCTGCAAGGCGTGGATGTCGTAGATGATCAGCTTGGCGGGACCCCTTTGGGTGAGAGGGATGTTGGAGAGGAGACGGGCAAACGTGACCGCCGTGGCGATCTGACCCTCGGCGTCAACTCGCTCCATCGTTCTGCGCAGCCAAGAGTGTCACACAACAACGTATGAGGCCTCTCGCGCGCGCACCAGCGCACTGGAGCACGGGATGAAGCGTACCCGGTGGGGAAATATGGGCACACCAGAATAAGGGACTTGACCAAGTACTTGGGCAGCGCATACAAGACTAGCGCGCACAGAGCCGAGTACTGTTGTTAGGCGAGCTCAATGAGGGCCGAGAGTGAGACCAGAGGAGACCAACGTACCAGCGAGCTGGGCGAGGAGGGACGACGGGTTCAGGAAGGAGGCCAGGAACACGACATGACGGCCTCGAATAGAGTCAACATGGTTGATGAAGAGATTGGGGAAACCATCTTCAAAGTTCTTCCACTCGATTTGGCCAGGGAAGAGGAGGGCCTGGTTGCCGGGCAGCTGAAGGATCTCCTCGGCCAGCTGCTTCATCTCAGGGCTATGGAAGAGCACGATCTTCTTTCCCTGGGGAAACGCCAACGGTCCTCCCTCCGCGGTCATCTCCCTACTTTCTCTCAACCACTGCATTCTTCTGTGCGCACCACCAAGTCGGGCCAAGTCGTTGTAGTCGCTCTTTTGGCCATATTTTTTTTTAACTGTTGGGTGGTGGTATTTCGCTTCGCAGAACATTGATAAAATTCCGATCATGCTTTGTCCGCATAAAAGAACATTGTGCGCGTGACAACCAGGCCCCTAAATTTCACGCAACCACACCCCAACCAAGCTCGCGGCGCAATCCCCAATACTCCTACATCAAAAACACCCGCAGCGCATCAACCATCCTCATCAGTTAGCAGCCATGGGTTTCTTCACCAAGCAGAGGTATGACTATGCCGGAATGCTGGCCGTGAGGCTCCAGAAATTCATCATCTTCCTCTTCGTACGTAAACCCTCGGCTCAATTAAACCATGGTTTGGATCAGCCTAATTGAAGGGCATGTATATTTCTATATATAGGTGCTGAGTCTCGTTTGGTTCGGCGTGCACGTCCACGCCATGGTCAAGCATGGCCAATTCGTTCCTGCCCCCTTCATCGCGGCTAACATCAGCTGGTACTATTCGTTTTCTTTCTCTGCTAAATAGCATTTCTGACGTCATCTTGCTTCCTCTTGTGCAGGCTCATCATGTACGCGGGTTTCATTGGTGCCTACAGGCGCAACACCGCTCTCTTGATGTTCTACTTCATCGTCTCGCTCCTCGGCGCCCTCGCTCTCATTGCCGGCTTCGTTGTCGCTTCGGTTGGCATCAGCCTGGCTGTCCTTCATGACTGCCAGCAGACTGCCGGCTGCGACGCCCGCGCTGAGGCCCCCAAGGACGTCACCGTCGTCACTGCCATCGTCTTCGCCTTCACCATCGTGCCTCTCCTCCTCAAGGTACGTTGGCTTCCCTTGGCCCTTCCCACCGCGCACGTTCCGATCTACTTCACACCATAACCACCAACCTGGGCTTCGTTATGACGTGTTCACAGGTCGTGGGCGCCGTTCTCGCTCTCGTTACCAGGCGCGAGATCCTCATTGCCCGTGCTGAGGCTGCCGCCAAGCACTCCATGATGGAGGTACTGCTTCTTACCCTGCTTGGTGGCGGTCGGTAGATAGATATCTGTTGCTGACGTGCTCCCCTCAATCGTTGCGTGATAATGCTTCAAGGAGGGCATTACCATCCCCGCCGATGAGATTGAGGTCGAGTCCCCCAAGGCCGCCAAGGTCGTCGACGCGCCTGAGGTGGCCCAGCAGCAGATCCAGTACATGCCCATGCCCGCCTTCTACCCTCCCTCTGGCCAGGTACGCCCCCCGCCCCCAGCGTCATCACACAACACGCCCTCTTCAACCCAAGAACTAACGCGGACTCTGTTTGGTTCGTGTCGTGCCCTGCAGCAGGTCGACCCTCAGGTGTGGCAGTCGCAGGGCTTCCAGCCCATGGGCGCCTACTCGCAGCCCGTCGTCTACTACTACTACCCCGCCCAGCAGCAGTAAATCGAGCCAGGCCGCATCAGGGACGAGCAGCAGCCCTCCCCTAAGCTAATGCATGCTCCCGCACCGTCCTCTTCTTCATCTCAGAACCCTACACCCCTTTTAGCTTGTATTTAGACGCTTCGTGCTCGTTTCCTTTTGATTAAATTGTTTTGATGACCCCACCACCATCCTGACGTCAGTCCCTTGGCCGCTTCGTCTTGGCCGTTGGCGACGACGTGGCCTTCTCCTCCTCTGATGTTGGTTCTTTCTTCCTCTTCGCCACCTGGTCCTGCAGGTAATCGGTTTGCGACTGGACGAGAGAGAGGACGAAGTAAGCAGTGGAACAGCCATCACTGCCAACACCAACACCTCACGCATGCCCATCAACGCGCTCTCCTCTTTGGTTGGTGTACCAGCTGATACATGAGCACGGGAGCCCCCTTGCCCGCGCCTTTCCTTTTGCTGTCCACCTGTCCGCCGTTGTTGTTGTCCTTCTCGTCGAGCAGATCGGTGAGGAAGTCCGGCAGCTTGTTGTTGGCGCCTTCATCTCCGCCGTCCTCGCCGCCTTCCCGCACCTCGGACGGCTCCGCCCAGCCCATCTCGGGCAGCTGCGAGAAGGGGAAGGCCGTCTGCGACGCGAGCGGGTCGCCCAGCACGAGAGCCCCGTCGGGTGGGCTGTCTCCTCCATCCTGCCCTCCAAGGTAATTAATAAGGCGCGAGGAATAGGTCGGCGCTGCATGAGCGCAGGCAGGCGGCACGGACATGCAAAGGGGAGGGTGGGCCACAGAGGCTAGGTACCAGGGTGAGGGCGTAGGAGGGTGGTTGGGTCTGTTGGGAGGCGTCGTCGAATGCAAAGGCATCGGCAGGTGCTCGCCGCCGCTTCCGCTGGTTCCCGGCAGGCGCGGCTGCCTTGCCCTGCGGGGGCTTGGATGCGGCAGGGCGCGCGGCCTCTTCCAGAAGCGGCAGCTCGCCCTTCAACGTCTGCTCGTAGTGATGATCGAAATCGTGTTCATTGATGTCTTCGCTCTCCGAATCCACACCACTGCTCGCCTCGTCGTCGTCCTGTCGCAGGACGGCAGCTTTGTCCGCCCGTGCCCGCCACAATATCCCACTCGTGTCGTAAGGGCACTCTTCCATCTTGAACTTAAGCATCAACTTTCTTTCTCTTTCTTTCTTCCTTTTCGATTAGTTCTTCGCGCCACACAAAACGGATACAAATGAACAGTGTTATTATTGAATGGGGTGCATGCTACAGTGTCGCGAGCGCGGTTCCTGATCATCTTCAAGGCAAATCGCTCAGGCTCTTGGGCGCGGGGGGCGCGCTGCATCAGATGCGATGAAATTAGAGAAACAAGGCCGAGATCAGGGGAGGGCGTGACACAAGGCGCGTACCCGAGGTCAAGCTTGGCCTTGTACTTGCCGTCTTGGCCCGTGTGGCCACCACCAGAGTTGCCAGTGGTCTTCCACGTCTTCTTGATGGGTTTCTGATGCAACAAACTGTAATTAGCCTAACCTGACCGCTCGTAAGAGTGCGTGGTTCCGTATCCACGTACGGGTTGCTGATCCTTGATCTTCTGCTCAAAGAAGGCCTTCTTGTCCGACATGGTGTGCTGTTGTTGGGTGGGTGTGCGAGATTGAAGTGCTGAGCGCTCAATGGGGCAACGTGGGGTAATTGCTTCTCTTGTTGCTTTTTGGTTGGCTTCCGTGGGCTGGGGGGAGTTTCGGCAGAGACACTGCCACCTACGAAAGCGAGCTGGAGGGCGCCTTGGCGATCTGGGGTCCGTCCGGAGCGGGAAACGATGTGTCGAGGATCTCCTCCTCTTCCACACGGTCCGGTGCGTCGTTTGTCGGCTCCTGCTGGGTGGCTTCCTTCTCCTTGCCGCCGCCGGTTGCTGCTGTGTCAATCTCGGTTGTGGCTGCCGGCTGCCGCGAGAGGTTCTCGGGCACCAGCGGACCCACCACGCACGTGCGAAGCAGGCTTTCGCCATTCACCCATTGATGCGTCGCGTCTGATCATCAGAAAGGAGCAGAGTCCACCGGTGTTAGCGTGCGGTGCGCGTGAGCACGGCGGAAAAGGACGAACGTACTGAACAGGCGAGTGGCGTCCTTGCCGGCCACCTTGAGCAAAATGGACGCACCTGCATAAGCCGCCAGCACTGTAAGCCGCAGCACGGGGCTATTTTCTTTCATTTATCTATTTTTATCCAAATAAATATAAATAAATAAATAAATAAAGAAAAAGCAAGCTTGGGAGGTGGTGACGCACCGCCGGGGTGGAAGTCGAGGTAGGGGGTGATGTTGTAGACGCGGCCGTTGAAGACGATCCAGGCGTCGTCAGGCTGGTTGTGCGAGGCGAGCTCTGAGGGGGTGACCTTGTGCTGCAGGCCGCCCAGCCCGTTGGTTATCTTGCCCGTCGCGCACAGCCGGCCCCAGTCGGCTAGTGTGTGTCCCGGCTTCAGCGGTTCCTTCCTTCGCCGCCCGCTCACCTTCCCTTCTGCCTCTGCCATGGCTTCTCGTCTTGGTTCTCGCGTGTTTTTATCTGTGATTTTATTATTTATTCATTTTTTTAAATCTTTATATATAAATAATTGCCATTTACCCCATTTGGGCAAAGGGGAAGCCCGTTACGTGCAGATCTTTTGTACAGGAAGAAGAAGAAGAAAGCTGAGAGAAGGTCATAAGCGCCGCGCGTATGATATATCAGTCGGACTGGTGCAGCCTGCTCTCCAGCACGTCGCCGTTCGAAGGCATGCCGGCAATGCTGCTGTTGCTGAGCGCCTGGTCTTTCCGTGGCGATGACTTGCGCGCCTCGTGCTTGTCCAACCGCCGCACGCCCTCGGTCCGCGGTGACGACCTCACCTCCGACGCGCTCTCCCCGCTCGCTGGCCCTGCGCCCGGCTGCTCGTGGTCCTTGGTCGAGGCCCTCGGCGACCCCTTCCCTACGTCGTGGTCTCTCCTAGGGAGCGACTTTCTCGCTTCGCGCTTGTCGGTCGCGGCCGTAGGGCTGCCCGTACCAGCTGGCTGGTCGGCGGCACCACCACGCGGGGAAGGCTTCGGGTCCGGGGTACGGGGCGACTTCGACGACGACGCTTCCGCCCCGCCGCCGGCCAGCGGTTCGTGGTCCCTGGCAGTCGGTGTCGACTTCTTGACGCGCACGGGCTTGGGCGACCCCTGCGCGCCGTCGGGCACGACGGGTCGGGTCCGCGGCTCGCGGGCGCTACAGGGCTTTGGAGGCTCGTCGCTGCCGGAGGTGGTGGACGCGTCGGCGCCACTGCGGGAGGACGACGAATTGCGGAAGGGGAGGTCAAGGAAGAGCATGCGGTCACGCTCCTTCCGTCGGTGGGTCGTGACCATCGACTTGCGCCCGAGCGTCGTGGACTTGCCCTTGTCCCCGTCCTTGGCGCGCCCGTTGTGATCCGACGACTCCTCGATCCGCGGCATTTCGACCGAGTGGCTGAGCCTGTTGCTGGCGCGCACCTGCTGGACCTGGTCCTGCTGGTGCTCGAACCGCTGGAAGATGACTTCGTCGATCTCGGACGAGAGGCTCCGCAGCCGGCCGCCGATGTTCAGCCAGTCCCTGTCCTTGGGCTTCTTCTCCTCCGTTTGCTGGACCCTGTCTCGCTCTTTGGCCCGCCGGCCGACCTCCTTGCGCTCCTCCTTCTTCTCCCTCTCGCGCTGCTCCTTCTTCTTCTTGCCCTCCTTCAGGCGTGCGACCTTCTTCTTGAGCTTCTCCCTCTCCTTCTTCAAAGCCTCGATCTCTGTGCTCAAAGAATGCATGCCGGTGCGTGTGAGCGTCCATGAGTCATTGGCGTGTGTGTGTGTATCTGGCGTACCGTCACGCGCTTCGTTGAGCTGGTGCGTGGTGGTGTCCAGCACCCGCTTCAGCTCAGTCCGTATGCCGACCTCCAGATGGTACCTCTTCTCCCACACCAGCGCATTGACAGCGTCGGGCGAGATAGCCTTCGCATCTCCAGAGCCCTCTGAAGGGAAAGTGAAAGAGGCGAAGGGCTTGTAAGCCAAGCTTGGTCGCTCAGAAAGAATGAGGGCGGACGCGTACCCGAGCCCTGGAATTCCACCTTGAGGACCTTCATCTTGGCGATCCAGTCCTCCTTCTCCGTGACACTGCTGAAAAGCACCCGGTATTCCACCCATTCCTTGTCCTTCTCCACCAGCCTGAGCCCGCACTCTTCGAAGTGGCCGGCCAAGAGTGAGCATGCAGCGACACCACGCACGCACGCACGCAACCCCCGCGCAGAGGTACCTTCGTCGATGGCATCGGGTTCATCGCGCAGGTTGCGCATCGAACGGCCCCGAGGCGACGAATAGGCGGGGTTGGTGGTCCGAGGAGAAGTGAGGACGGTGTCGGTGGCGTTGCGCGAGAAGGCGCGCAGACGGTTGACGGGCGGCGTCAGTCCCTGGCTGGGTGAGCTCGAGGCGAGCGTCGGCAGCGGGGCCTCGAGCGGCAAGCAGGAGAGCTGGTGGCCCTCCCAGATATGGAGCACTTTGTAGCCCTTGCGCTTGCCCTTGGCCTTGACCCGGAACAGCGCGATCTTGTCGTTGAAGAGCACCAGGTGGAAGTCCTGGTTCTTGGACTTACGCCTGCCGCCTATAAGGCGCACCGACCCTTCCTTGACAATATGGCGGCCCCACTCACAAAATTTGTACGCCTGGCGGAGAGACACCAGCAGCGAGGGGGCCGTGTGAGACGCTCAGTAGCGCAGAGGTGTGGGTCCAGATCGGGGGAGGGGTGTTAAAGGGCGACGAACCTCGGGACCGTGGACGAGTTCGACGGCGGACTGGAGGTCCATCACCTTGTGCACGTCCTCTTCCTGCTGGGCGCGCTTGTTGACCTGATCGACCACGTTTTTGATCTCCTCGTAGGCCTTGGCCAGCGGTGCGTACTCCGGGTTCTCCTTGTCAATGTACTTCAACAGCGACTAGAGGCGACCGACCATAGTCGCCACAGAGAACGGACGGGGAGGGGTGTCATCAGTTGCTGGGCTTTGAGGATTTGGGGGCGGAGGTGCGAAGCCAGAAAGTCAGTGGGGTACCGCTAACAGGAGCGGGTATTTGACCATCCGCTGAAGAGGGGTGATGAGAAAGGACTCGACCCCGGAGCTTCTGCACTCGGGGATCTTCTTGCATTCCTGGTCGCGGCCACCCACACACGCACGCGAGCGTTAGTGTGGAATGTTGCGCGTACTGAACGCCCAGCGCGTAACAAGCATCGGGAGGCGCGCACCTCGAGAAACTCTGCGATCCTGTGATTCTCGCGCAGGGCGGCGAGTTTCTGTGACATGCTGATGTGGTTGACGCAGTAGTGGGCGTAGTGCTTGAAGAGGTTAGTCCGCTCCAGAAAAATGTTGCCCAGGCCCTCGTCCGAGATCATTCCCTGGTCCCTCTTCAGTTGCTCCAGCTCCTGCAGAGGGAGACTGAGATAAGACAGCCGACCGAGCAGGGTTGCACCATCAGCGCCACAGAAAAGAAGGGACGGGGCGCGTACGTTCAGCAGGCCAGTGTGCACGTCGAGCAACGTCGGGATGTTGGAAAAGATGGAAGCCGCCTCCTCTTTGCTCACCATGCCCCGATCCCTCATCTCGTCCATGAATACCTGAAGCCGTGGTTAGGAGACGAATGTAGTGCTGTGCGTGCGCGGAGATCGTGTGTGTCGTGTGTTTGTGTGTGTGTGTGTGTGTGTATGTGTGGACTCACCTTGGTGATCAGGCGAAGGTCGCGCACGTACGCACGCTCGGCGAGGACGATTTCCTGGATGGCCTCCTGCTTTTGCCTCTGCTCGTAGGACAGCTCCTTCAGCTGCTCTGCCGTCAGCTGGCTGGTCCAGTGGTCATCACGAGCCAGCAGCGGCGACGCGCTAAAGCCCCCACTCGGTGGGCCGCTCGTCGACGAAGACAGCGAGCCCGACGAAGAAGACCGCGCTCGCGTCGACGGCACCGTCGTATCTGAACGGAACCACCAAGGCGACCACCAAGCGGCCGCGTCAGTCAGAACCCTCGCGGCAGTCGATCAGTGGGTGGGTAGGTGGATGGGCGGTTGGGGGCGGTACTTTGCTGGAGGGCGAGGATGCGGTCGCTGCTGGCCGGCGAGGCGGGAGGCGAGGCCCTGGGAGAGGAGATGGGCGACTGCTTCAAGAACTCGAAGCTGATCATGGCGCGCACGAGAAAGAGACAAACAAACCGCTAAGCAGCTCGCGAGGGGGCCAGCGCCCACCAACAATAACAATAGAGGAGAGAAGAAGAAGAAGATGTCAAGAGACAGATGGCTGTATTGGGCTTGGCTATTTTCCTGTCGAGCGCAACCGTCAAGTCTGTTCCAACGAGCAAGCGCGTTTCCTCTCGTTTTCCCTTTGTCTGGTCCCTGCGGTGGGGGTATTCATCGTCGACAAAGAGTTTCTTCTCCAAACGAAGGGCGCCTTATTCGCTTACCATTTCGGGTGCTTACCATAGATGGAGGCCATCAGTTCGCCAGGCGCCCGCGGAGTGGTCAGTGCAGAGCCGGCTGGATCCGATGCCGAGCGCTGTCCTGTGGTCCGATGCCTCGCCCTCGCTGTTCCGGCTGCGGTTGCTCGTCGTAGTCCTGTCCCTCTTCGACGTCCATCCAATCACCGCTCGTTGGGGCTCGACGCTGCTCGAGGTCGGCCAGACTGCGGCGGATGGCTTCTTCCAGGTCCTCCTCCGTTTGTTCGGCCGCTGCCTGTTCGTTCCGCTTCCGCTCATCCTCCTGCTCGAGCGAAAGCCGTATCGCCTCCTTCAAGGCTGCGTCCTCTTCCAGCTCCTCGGTTTCCACCTCGGCTTCCACTTCCACCTCTTCCGCTTCATCGGCAAGCACATCCTCGACCACTACTTCCCTTTCCTCCTCTTCTTCATCTTCGCTGGAGCTTGATTCGTTGTCGGTGAAGCCGTGGATCTTGATCTCCACGCGGGTGGAACTGTCGGGTTGCACGCGCGGGGCAGGCGCGGCGGGTGCACTCGCCTGCTGATCGAGGAGGTCGAACAGGCTCCCTCCGTTCCTTCGACTGGAAGCGAAGAACGGCGAAGCGAACGGTCGGGAGAAGAAGGGCTCAGAGCTCATAGACCAAAAGGACGAACCAGTGGCACTCCTCGCTCGCGGCGCCGAGCCCTGACGCCTGGCCCGCGGCGTCATGTCGGTCCACGGGTCGCGCTCGCCGAAGAACTCCTTGAAGACGTCGAAGGGATTGCGGAAGGCCCAGCCCGGACCCGAGCCACCCCAGCCTTCGTCCTTCCACAAGTCGTCCCCGAACCCATCAGTATTGCCGAACCACGTCGTAGTCCGCCTGGGGCGAGCGGGTCCAGCTCGCAAGTGATCATACTGACGTCTCTTCAGAGGGTCGCGCAGTACTTCATATGCCTCTGCCACCTGCAGCACGCGACGCACATGGCGGGAACGTGAGCACCTTCAACATCCTGGCGAGCGAGAGCACTCTACCTCTTTGAAACGTCGCTCAGCATTTATGAGATCCTCAGGGTTCTTGTCTGGGTGCCAGCGCACCGCCAGGCGACGGTAGGCCTTGCGCACATCGTCGTCGGTCGCTGTGATGGGAAGTTCCAACACGGCATAGAGATCAATAGTCGCCATGCTCGGTAAAATGCGTAGATTACCGCTCTACTCAAAGATTCAGTACTGCGTCTCGCGGCCGTGGAAGCTGCAGAAGCAGCATGTCCGCCCCGACTGGGCCTGACAGCCGAGAACGCAGCTGCAGTGGAGAAGAAATCTCCATCTTGATCGATTCTGCCGAAAATCGAAAGGCGTCTTCCGCCACTTGACGGGTTATGCCGAGAGCTTTGGCTGAATTGGTTTTGGCGGGTTGTTCCTCGATCCGGTCTTCGGCGACACAAGCCGTTCGTTTGCGCGCCAAAAGAAGCTACTTTTGAACTGCGAACAGGAGGGAACGCACAACCAACACCAACCACAATTCACATCCGACCACATCAACCCACCATGGTACATTACTTCGTCGATCCACAATCATTGCGGTACACAAGAACACAGTGCCTCACCTCTTCTTCTTCTTTTTTATTCTCGCGCAGTCGATGCAGGAGAACATCTCGCCCAGCACCATCCGTAAGGTGGCTGGTGAAATGCGCAAGCTCATGGAGACCCCCATCGATGGCGTGAAGATTATCCCCAACGAATCCGACATCACAGACATCCAGGCGATCATTGAGGGGCCTGGTATATCTTTCCCCCTCTGGCATTCGTGCAATTCGCCCACTAATCGTTTCATCTTCAGTTGATACGCCTTATCAGGGGGGTGCTTTCCGAGTCAAGCTCAAGCTGGGCGCCGAGTTCCCTGCCGCCCCACCCAAAGGTTTGCTGCGCACCTCCTCGTTACCCCTCTTACCTTGAGTTAACTGAGATGGCGTGCCCAGGTTTCTTCCTCACCAAGATCTTCCACCCCAACGTGGCCAAGAACGGTGAGATCTGCGTCAACACCCTCAAGAGAGATTGGAAGGAGGACTTGGGCATTGGCCACATCCTGCTGGTACCTCACCTCAATGCCTTTAACCGCTTGTGTGCTAGTGGCCTGGTCGCCATGTCTTATATTAACAATGACCATGCAGACCATCAAGTGCCTCCTCATCGACCCCAACCCGGAGTCGGCCCTCAACGAAGAAGCCGGCAAGCTGCTTCTCGAGGCCTACGACGAGTACGCCAAGCACGCTCGCTTGTGGACCACCATCCACGCCCAGAAGGAGGTTGCCAGCCTCAAGACTGCCGCAAAGGACGTGTCGAGCACAGCAACCACCACTACGCCTGCCGGCTCTGCTCCCAGGGCTGCTACTGGCTCTGCCAAGCCCACCGCAGCCAAGAAGGCCGCCGGTACCTCCGCGACCGCTAAGAAGAAGACTGAGGGCGAGCAGAAGAAGAAGAGCATCAAGCGGTTGTAAAGAGAGAGGCCTCCCACCCTAGGCACGGTTTTGTACAGCGAGAGCCACACTGAGGAAAGTAAAACGTTCTTCCAGTCCACTTCGTCGTTCCTTTGATTCACATTCAGTGGCAATGCATTGTACAGTGAAGAGACTTGCCTGGTTGGCTTCACTTGCGTCTTCCTTGGCTGCGCGGTTCAAAGTTGTGATACTATTAAGGAATAGTGGTACAGTAGTGGTCTGGACAAGACCGGGTGATGGCGCCTAGGCCTTGTACTCCCAAGCGCCGATGGTGCGGTTGGAGGGCGACGAGGCGCGGGTCTGGTAGACGATGTCCTCATCGACGAGTGAGTTCCAGGCAGAGCCGCTCACGGCCCCACTGATGGCGGGCGACGTGGACGACAGCCGCCAGCCGCCGCCGGTTTTCACCAGCTTCGGGTCGGAAACGATCCAGGTGCCGGACAGGGCGGCCGAGCTGGGCGCGACCGTGCCCGATCCTGAGACGGTGGACCAAACCAGGTTGTTGATCCACTTGGTGTTGGTCGGGGCGGCAGCGGAGGAGGCGACCTTCACGAACGCGGCAGAGCTCGATGACGAGGCGCTCAGGTTGGAGAGGATGATGTTGTTGGCGAAGGTGGTGGCGTTAGGCGGCACCTCGTTTCCGTCCGGGGCGAATACGATGTTGGCGAGGCAGTTCTTCATTGTGTTGAAGGCCACCAGCGCGTTGGTGACGGGCTTGTAGCCGTTGTAGGTCACGTCCTCCTCGCCGTTGACGAACACCACAGCGCCTCGCAAAGGGCTCGAGCCCGGGTTGATGGCTTCGAAGTAGTTGTTGTAGACCGTGTGCTTGTCGCCCCACGTGAGCCTCACTCCGGACGTTTCCCACACATTCTGAACCACCGTTGGTGTCAAAAAGAACGAAAAGAGAAAGACGAAGAACGAAGAACGAAGAACAACAAGAGTACCTGGCCGTAGAACTTGTTGTTGAAGACGGAGTTGCGTTCGGCGTGGCGAAGGGTGAGGCCGCCCTTGCAACGGACGAAAGTGTTGTTGTAGAACTTGTTGCCGTGGCTCTTCGAAGAGATGACCTCGATCTCGCCGTTCATGTCCTCGAAATAGTTGGAGTAGACGATCGTGTTCGATTCACCCTTGGTCGTCGAGGTGCCGATGCGGATCGCCTCCTGGTCGTTGTTTTTGCCCGATACCTGGTTGCGGCTGATGAACCGGTTGAAGGAGATGCTGTGGCGATCCTCGTCGGCCGCGGTGACCCCCGTGGGCTGACGCTTCCACACCACCACCACGGCGCCCAGGTGGGCCTTGCCTTGGAGCGTGGTGTTGTAGAGCTTGTTGCGCTGGCCGTAGAGCGAGACCCACTTGTAGTCGATGGTCCGATTGGACGGGTTGTAGTCCTGGATCAGCGAGTGACTGAGGGTGCAGTCGCTGCAGGTCTCGTCTGAGTCCACCTGGAACTCAACCACGTCATCGGACTCGCTGGTGAGCGCGCCGCCTACGAAGCGCAGCTTGGTTGCCACGAGCCAGGAACCGCTCATCTTGAGTGTCGACTTGCCGGTGAGCGTCACCGCGTCCGATCCCATCAGCTTGATGGGCTGATCCGCCCTGCCCACCCCTCGGAACACGATTTTCTGGTCCTTCCACACACCGGCCTTCATCTGGAGAGTGTCGCCAGGAGCGGGGTTAGCCGCAGCGATGTCGGCTGCGCTGCTCACGTTGATCTGAGCACCCTGGACGGGCGCGGCCATCAGCGCTACCGCAGCCAGCAGTAGCGCCAGCAGCACACGAGGGGCACGGGTGGTCGGCATTCCTTCGGCTGATGTTGGCGTGGCAGGTGTGAAGGTGAAGAAGCTCGTGGAATGATAGTGGATTTAATAAAGCCCCTGCGGTTGAAGCGATAGAGCATTGGTCGGACGGCGTGGTTGGGTGGCAGGGGAAGCTGGAGAGGTTCCTGTTGGTGGGCGGTGGATTGTGCTTTCAAGAGCCATCCCATTGGGTGTGCCTTATCCGGTAAACCCCGGTTGAGCCCCTCCCTATCCCAGAGCCCAACACTAAGTTGCGCAAAAATTGATAGTAGTGTGGCGAAGGCGATGTTTCGACGCTTGGCCCGACCGCTACGGATGTCTGCCCACGGAACGACCTGTGCGGTTGGAAAGCGTTGCTTTGTGGTCCAAACCGTCGCACACGACCCACACTCACCAGCCCGAGTTGTCGCTATCGGTGTTGGGCGGCCAGAAGGGCTCCACCAGGCGGCCGTCGAGGTGGGTATCCGTGGTGGTGCAGCTGTAGGCCATCGAGTGGGCCACGAACACCTTCAGCTGATCTTCGCTCGCCGCGTAGGTGAATCGCTTGCACGCCTGCGATTGTCGTTGTTAGCTGCCTCATCACCACCATCATCATCATGGAGCGAGCGTACCATGGAGGCGCGGGAGAGGGACTGCTGATCGAGCCACGAGAAGATGACGACGATGAGCTCGATGGGGAGCGGGAAACCGTTATCGCCCTGGTGCGGGTTGAACCCGGCAAAGGCCGGCGTCGGCGGGAGCGCCAGCGGCCGCCGCACTTTGTCCAGCACGCTCATCTCCACCTCCTGGTAGTGGAGCGACAACGACTCGGTGCCGGGCGCCGCAGGCTCGTGGTCATCACTATCACTATCACTATCACCATTGTCATCGTCGTCGTCCTGGCTCTTCTGGTACACCGACACGGAGAGGGAGGAGACGAAGACCGACGACAGGGTGAAGCGGATGGTCGTCCGGTCGTAGACGTGCTCGATGATGGCGCGGCGGAGGGGCCGGCGGAGGGTGGTGTAGTGGAACAGCAGCGGGCTGGTGGCATCGCTCGGCTTGGTGAGGGTGACCTCGCTTACCGAAGGCTCGGAGGGCCGCGGGCCGGTCTCCCGCACCCGCCGGTAGAAGGCCTCCTCGTCAGCTCGTCGACCAGGGGTACGGCGGCCTCGGCCGATGCCGACGCCAGCGCCGAACTGGAGCGAGGTGATGGGTATCCAGCCCTCGTAGCCCGCGGCCGTAGCGCAGCCTTGCACGCCCTCCAGCTTCAGGTAGAAGCGAGCGTGGGGTACCTTCTTCTTGGCGTCATCATCTTTAATGATGGAGGTTGCCATTGTATCTTTTCACACGGGTTGCACTTGCTGGGTTTGCCCTTGCGTTCAGCCACAGCTGCGTAAGCGAAACCCGCACCTTGAAGTGAAACTGTTCATTTCATTTCATTAAGTCCTCTAGAGGCGGTGGTGAAAAACGAAAAAGAAAGAAAACGAAAGTCAAGACAAGAGAATTATTATTATTTTGCGGTTTATTGGGGCGAAGTGAGGTGTGGGGAAACGACGGAAAAGAAAGTGCATGCTACCTTTTTTCTCTTCTCTTACGTGATGTGACGATCACGACCAGCTGCGCTGCAGATCCGTACGAAGCTTTTGTCGCCGTATACGTACCGCATGCAAGCATTACATAGACGTACACCCATCCTTCACCCTCTCTCGTTCAATCGTTTATACCACCCGCACATCATCTCCATCGAGGGCCTGGCCGCTGGCTGCCGTTGTCCTTTCCTTCCACCTCTTCCGCGCCTGGAGCACCCTTTCTCTCTTCATACCATGGTGGCGGCAGTACCTGTGAACGTACGTACGTCCTCGACTTACCTGCGGTATCTGCTGGCAGGCGCATGGTGATCGCTGAGGGTGAGAAAGAGTAAGTAGGAGGGACGAGTGAGCGTACACTGACCTTTCTCTGTCATAGTCCCGGTCACGCCGGCTGTCGCGGTCGCGGTCGCGGTCGCGATCGCCGTCGCTGCCTCTGTACCGATCACTTCTTTCGCGGTCGCGGTCGCGGTCGCCACGGTCGCTGTAGCCATCCCGCTCGCTTCTTTCGCGGTCGCTACGCTCACGGTACCTGTCCCTGTCGCTCCTCTCACGGTCGCCACGATCTCCGCGGTCGCTGTAGCTCTCCCTCCTGTCGTAATCAGACGGGCGGCGTGATTCGGACGGGACATAGTCGCTGCTGCTGCTGCTGCTATACTCATGTCTATGTGTATCAAGGTCAGCGCTTCATTTCGCACACGTAGGCCGAGGAAGGATTGTCGTGTACCTGGGCTCAGCAGGCTTGGTGCCCGGGGCACGCGGAGCGCGGGAGCTGCCAAGACCGCCACCAAAGCGCCTGGGTCGCCAGCCCTTGACGGTGCGGCCTCTCTCCACGTCTACCAGCACTCGACGGCCATCCACTTTCTTGCCATCGGCCAGCTTGTATGCCGCTAAAGGAAGAAAGACATGCAAAAAAAAGAGAGGAAGATTAATCTCACCTGTAAGTGAGATCCTAGAAGCAAGGATGGGCTGATCGTACTTCGCATGTCCTTCTCTTTCTCGAATTCGATGAAAGCGTAGCCCCTAGATTTGCCTTCCTTATCCTTAACGAGTGTAACCTTCTTGACGGGACCATACTCCTCAAACTCTCTCTTGATGCGCCGGTCGCTTGTGTCGAAGGCCACCCTGGCCACGAACAGGGTCTTGTAGGCGTCTCCAGTCGCTTCGGGATTCTCGTGAGGATCCCCTGATAAGTGAGAAAATGAGCACGATAGGACATGCGAAGTACGATCAGTTCTCACCCTTCTGAAAAAATGCGAAATGGGCCGGGG
>CACVKS010000591.1:0-15600 GCA_902749335.1 Acanthamoeba triangularis
GAGGTCGATCGCGGAGCGGATTCCGCCGCTGTCGCTGCACCGGAGCGCCGACGAGCGACTGCTGCAGAAGCGGCGGCTGGCCATCAGCCCGCGCGAGCAGAAGCGGCCCACGATCGAGGAGGCCGCGCCTCTCCTGGCCGCCAGCGCCACCACCTACGACGACAATCACCGCAAGCGGGGCAGCAGCTGGACCGGCAAGTCCAAGGACGACGCCGACTCCAAGAAGAAGGACAAGGAATCGAAGGAGTTGAAAGATAAGGAGAAGAAGCGGATGGGCAGCCTGCGCATCCTCTCGCCGCGGCGGGGCAGCAACAGCCGCGCGGTCAGCACTACGTCGTCCAAGAACAAGGGCGGTACCATGCCGGCCTCGCCGCGCGCCGATCGCTCGCTCGCCGGCCTCACCTTCGTCTCGCCCTCCTCGGCCGCTGCCGCCCGAGCGACCAAGGAAAAGACCAGTGGTAGCCAGCCTACGACCCCACTGATAGGCAGAGCCGCCGCGGCGGGCGACCACAACCCCAGCGCCCCGGCCGCGCCGTTGCCGACCACCACAGACCGCGACGCCGATGGGTGGGGCGAGCTCGAGGACGGCGGCGACGAGGAGTGGGAGTTCGGGCAGTGGCTGGAGAAGGAGCAGGACGAGCAGGCCTGGACCCAGTCTGATGGGGCGGAGGCCGACAGCAGACCGCGCCAGCGACGGGCGACGGCGAGCGTGGTGGTGAAGAGCTACTGGAGCCGCGATGGGCGGGTGTCGGGCGCAGACGAGCGGGAAGACGACAACGCCGAGCAGTCCGAGACGACGACGACGGCGGCCCAACGCTGCCGCAAGCTGACGATGCCGCCGTGCCGGATCTGCTTCACCAAGCTCGACCCCGACGTGCGCGTCCACTTGGCGCCCTTCATGCAGCTTCTCAATCACAAGCACGGCGCCACCCACAAGGAGCACTCCTGCACCTTCTTCGTCTACCAGAACGAGGTACGCGTCGCCCGCACCCTCTCTTTCTCTGTCCTTTGGCCGGCTGCTCACTCGCTCGGTTGCTGCGCCATCAACAACTTGTAGTCGGGCGAGCGGGTGACGGTGCGCGACGAGCCGGCGTTCCAAGAGTTTCTGGCCAAGGGCGGCAAGCGGTACAGCACCGTCTCGCGACAAGGCCCCTGCTCCCTCCTCACCTACACCCTGTGGCTCCAGTAGTGCTGCAGCAGCCCAACAAACCATCAATCTTCCTTGTACACACAAAAACAACTTTGATTTCTTTGGCTGGTGCCTCTCTGCCCAGACAGATGACGCTCTGAATAATTACTCGGAGCACCAGTAGTAGTCGTCGCCAGCGTTGTTGAGGTGGCCTCGCTGGTGAGCCACGCATCATGGACCCTCGGAGGTGAACGAAGTCTGCAGGACCTCGATCTCCTCGCCCAGTGTGCAACCAGCCCAGCTCTGCCTGCCCCAACGAGCGTGCCCCCGGCGGCATACTCAACCCCGTGCTCGTGCAGCAACACCTGCGCCAACAGCGGCACGCTGGGTCTGGACTGCTCGTGCGAGTGCCCCCATGAGTGCGCCAATGGCGGCAGTCGCCGCAGCCTTGCGGGAGACCTCTCTGTGCCGGATATTATTTATTGGGAAATAAAAGGGATTGCGTGGAAGAATTAAGGGAGGAAGGATTAAGCGAGGAGCGAGGCCACCTCGCGCGCGACGGCTGTGATCTTGGAGGACGATGACTGGCGGAAGGGAGCGAGATCCAACCCAAGCATCCCCACCAGCTCGCACGCCTGCCCGAGGAGGAGGAGGAGGAAGTGGGATGGTGAGCACACCATAATAATAATAATAATAATAATAACCTAACCGCCGTCGAACACGAGTAGAGCAGACGGAGGACGCACGTACATCGTCGTTCTTGAACAGAAAGTGGCCCAGCGCCATGAGCCTACCAAGACAGCATCAAGGCAAGTGAGGCGAATGTTTGGTGGCGCAGGTGCGTAGTGTTAGAGAGGAAGTGTGCGTACATGCGATAGTCGCATTCTTCTCCGGCTCTCTGGGGCTGCCCAAGCGCGTGTACCAAAGCGGATGCGGCCTGAAACGCGATAGCTCCACACCGTCAGATCTCGTCTTGCATCAATGTGAACAGGTCTCTATCGGATCCTACCTGCGTGACTTGGTCGCTGCTGCCCGTCGGCAGGTGGAGGCTGTAGTTGTACGCAAGCGTCGAGCCAGCCTAGATCGAGAAAGTCAGCGCCGTCATTAATGACCGCCATAGAGACATGGAGGAGGGAAAAGCGTACAAGGCGGCAGGCCTCGTCTGTGGACAGGACCGAGTCCGAAATGACGTCGGTGGTGGCTTGCAGCAGGCTGGGTGACACCAGCGCGTCTGCTCCCGCTTTGTGGGCAAACATGTTCGCCGCTAGCCGATACACCATCAGCAGCACTCCTGTTTGCGGGTTGTTAGGACGCGGAATCGAGCGGGCTTTTGGGGCGCCGCAAAGCGCTTGGAGGGCTACCTCTCGGCACGTCAGTGCTCCGGTCAGTGACATACTGCGTGAAGAGCTGCTGCACAAAAGCTGCAAAGGGACGGGCACCACGGTGAGCAAAGAACAAAGAACTTGTAGGTGGTTGTGGGGGGGGGACACGAGCAAGCTGGTGTGGGTGCTACCCTGTTGCGCAGCGTAGTGACTGTTGACTGAAGGAATCAAGACGCACAGTCGCAGAAGATCCAGCACAGGGAGGAGTCTGCAGAGATAGTCGTAATTAGTACATCTCAGAGCGTGGGCTTGGGTCTAGAGACGGCACAGAACGCACCTTTCCACGGGCAGGGCGGCCGCTAGCCGGTCAAGAAGGGCGCAGGTTTCATGGAGTTTGGGCAAGGCGATGGATGCAATGTCCTCCTTCTTGTCCTTGAGCTTCGCCTGCAGGATCTCAAGCATGGCTTTCTCCTCGGCGCTAATCGCCACACCCTGCAGATCCGCAAACTCGAGCAGTTTGCTCACGATCTTGGGCGCATTCTCGGCGCCTGGACAGAAAGGCACCGAGTGAGATGGGCCGCCATGCACAAGCCAGGAGAATCGGGCCTCGAGGCATCGAACCGATGTTGAGCACAACGGGTTGGTTGTGCCGCAGGTGTGCCAGGGAGACCCGATCGTGCTTGTGGTGCGCAGCATTCGTGACAGGGATTGTAGTCTCTGGTACCCCACCACTTCCAAACGGCATGGAAGGAGCTGCACGGGGTAGCGGTGAGTCATCAGTCTTCTATACCACTCGTCACACACGCGAGTAAGCCTTAGCATACCACTGCCGCTCATGCCGTTGAATGCGCTTAGCATGGAGGAGACGTCGGGCGTGGCCTCTGGAGTGGGACATTGAGAGGAGGTGGAGAGGAGCATCAGCAGACAGCACAGTTCCACGGCAGGACTGGTAATGAAATGATGGTGCGAGTAGTACGGGGGCTGAGGGAGGACATCTCGGACGGCATCACATCACGCATTCGGTTCTGCATTTGCTCCACCATCGGCCGGAACATCGCACCCAAGGGCGTGTTGAGCACCTGCAGCCCAATCAACTCACAGTGAGACGTAGGCCTTGGCTGTGAGGTGGAGATCGGGGGCTGTTGCATACCTCCTCCGGCAGCCCGGTAATGACTGTGAATTTTGTAGAAGTGAGGATGGTGGTGATGGTTAGCAGTGGGTGACAGAGCAACACGAGAGAGAGGTAGAAACGCACAGGGCGGAATCGGTCTCCCGGTGAGGAAGGTGACCACGTCGTTTGTGAAGTTGTTGCAGTTGTTCTTGATGAGGTCATAGGACGTCATGTTGTAGCGCGGTCGCAAATCAGCCAGCATCTCGATGAACAGCTCCCGCGGGATCGACGTCGTGCCCATACTGAGTAAGCGTTGAAGGGTGAGGTGGGCTCAAGGCCCAAGCAAGTGGGTCTAAGCACCTATGCCACGAACGACTCTCTAACTAACGCCAGGGCGTGGTTTGGGAGGCAGCGTACTCGATGGTCTGGACAGGGGTGCCGTAAGGCGTTTGGCCGGGCTCGAGGTCGTAGATTCCGCCACCGCCGAAGAACCACTCACGCCCGAACACCACCACGGCAGTGTGCCTGCACGACCACAAGGATGCGGATGAGCGCACTACTCTAAGTGGTGAGAGCGCAGTGGATGGGGGAGGGGGAGCACCAGATGCCGTCTATTTGCTTGCCCAGGAACTGGCCCGAGAACTGGCGAGCCCATGCTGAGGTCATACAAATATACCATCACGCTCGCTCCCTCTTCATCTGGCACCACCTGTGTCGTCATCTTCTTGCTTGCAAGTTATCTTTTGTCGGCTCGTTTGCCACGCTCTCTGCCGTTGGCTTTTTCTTTTTCGGAGACCAAAAAATATATGGAAGAGAAATTATAAAGAAACTCCCAAGCAGCTGGCAAGACACTTCACTTCCGGCCCTTCTTGGGGCCTGCGGGGGACTTGCTCCGGCCACCCGAGGGCGACTTGCCTCCGCCGGGGGCGTTGGGGTTCTTTTGCCGATTGCGGTTCTTGTTCTTGACGTTGTGGGTCTCGTAGAAGTGCGTTCCGACCTTCTTCTTGTTCGTCGTCATGCGCGCCTCCTGCAGGGGTGACGATAAGATCGGTGTCCGAGTAAATGAGCACTGGCGTTCACGTCGCGAGTGCACACTGTGCCGGGGCAAGAAGGTACCTTGACGGGCGTCTTCTGGACCTCATCGTCGTCATTTCGCTTCCTCTTCTGCTGCTTGGGTCGGCCGGTCTGCTTGGCCGGTTCGACCTTCCTGGTCTTGGCCTTCCGGACGTCCGTGGGCTTGGCGCTCTCCTCTCGCGCCCTCTTTCGCTCTTGCACAATGACGACCTCCTTCTCTTCCTCGGCTTCTTCGTCCTCGTCCTTCTCCTCCTTGCCTTCGGCTTCCTCCTCTTCGTCCTCGTCCTCGTCCTCGCCCGAAACCTCGTCCTCGTCTTCATCCGAAACCTCATCTTCGTCCGAGTCAAACGGAACCTCCTCGTCGCCAACGACACTTCCGAGGACCTGGTCCCAATCGAGAGCCTCATCCTCCTCCGCAATCGCCTCCTGCGCATGGGAGAAGAGGACACGTGAGTGAGTGAGGCCGCATCCCATGTCATACCAGGAACCCCAGCCAGGAAGGGCCACGCACCTCCAGTTCCTTCAGCTCCTCGGGAGCGGCCTGGTCCTCCTCGGTCCAGAAGTCAGACTTGACCCTCATGTTCTTGAAAACCTGCTTCACCTGCAGTCCGCGAATCTGTACGGAAAGGAAGATGGGCGTACTTATTAGCTGGACGGCCCACCGCAATGTCCTGGAACGCGGGCCGGCTTGCCACGACGCGTACCATTTCCTCGAGCTCTGCTTCCTTGCGGGCCTTCCTGGTTTCTTTCCTGATGCTCTCATCCTCCTCCTCCTCCTCCTCTTCCTGGTCTTCATCGTCTTCGGCGTCGCTGTTCTTTTCCTTGCCTTCAGCGTCCTCCTCTTCGCCAGTCTCCTCCTTGACCTGAACCGGAGCATGGCAAACAAGGAGAATGAGTCGAAGAAGTCGGCAAAGGAGCGCCGACGCAGTGCCGGTTGTACCTTGGCCTGCAGCAGATGCGCGAAGCTTTGCATGACCTTGGCCTTCTCCACATCAATCGGGTTCGCATGGGTCGCGCCGTCACGCTCTTCCTTGACCTGCACACAAGGTTTATGCTGTCAGTCGCCGAAACAATCTGGCCAACGATGCGAGAGCACGGGTACAGACGTACCTCCTCCTTCACGCCAGACTCGGCCTTGACACCGCCGGCCTGCTCCTCTTCCTCCCTGAACGGGGGAGGGCTGAACCACGGGACCTTGCCTCTCTGCCAGTCGTAAAGCACCATCTTGGCGACTGTGTCCACGTCCGGCTCACCGCCCTGAACACCGACCATCACCACCACCAAATCATGAGTTCAAACTGAGTACACGAAGAGAAGGACGCAAGAACGTACCCGGAGCAGCTTGCCAGAACGGATTGCAAGCTTGGTGAGGAAGTCGAGAGGATCCGTCCAGCTCGCGATTTCGTAGGTCCTCTGCAGGTACAGCGGGCGGACCTTCTCCATGACTCGGGGAATGTAGTCGCCGGGAGTGGGCAAGTTTTCGACGCGAACCTGCGATGACGCTGGATTAGAATTCTTCGAAGACACGTGGCCGACCGAAACTTGGCAGACCGGGAGGCGTGACAACGTACCACGCCCTTGAGCACGATGTCGGTCTCGGTATCACCAGTGTCGTAGACGACGCCGGGGCAATCGATCAGAAAGATGCGGCGCATGAGGGTGATGTACTGCCACACCTACATATCCCAGTTGACCAGATTCCCGTCTAAGGTTAGCATCAAGGTGGTTTGTCGTGACGGTGAACGCGGTGGACTCTACCTTGGTCTCTCCCGGAATGGGGGCAACCTTGCACACCTTCTTGGCGCGCAGGGTGTTGATCACCGAGCTCTTACCGACATTGGGGTAACCTGACGAGGGGGGAAGAGAGAGAGAGAGAATAAGTGAGATTCCGCTGCTGGGTGAAGAGCCGGACCCTGTAGTAGCGTGGAAGGAACATGGGGGTGCCGTACCGATGAAGCCCACCGAGATGTTCTTCTTGTCAGAGTGCAGGGCACCAAACTGACGAAGCAGTTGAATCAAGGAACCCTTGCCGAATGAGTTGTTGATGCTGGCGTGGAAGGCAAGAGTGGGGAACTCCTTGGAAAGGACTTGGACCCATCTCACAGTGGCCCAGACAGGCACAAGGTCACACTTGTTAAGTACGAACACGATGTGCTTGTGGGGGTAGTTCTTGCGGATGTGCTGTTCGATGTAGCGCGAACGCGTGCCCATCGGATCGCGGGCATCCAGCACCTCGACGATCACATCGGATGAGTCGATCACCTGATTGGAGCGCCAGAACGAAAATAAATTAATTGCGTTGTTAGACCAAAACGTTGTTTGCGATCGGGTGACCGAGACCCATACCTTGAACAGTTCTCCCCAGATTCGCTTCGACTGGCCCTTGTCGAACATGGAAAGGCGAGCTTCGTTCTTGAAGTCCTCCTCGACCTTGATGTTGGAGTCCTTGGCCGAGGAATAGGCTGCATATAAACAGTAACCCTAAGGTTAGACCGATCACACCAGGAATGGCCGGGAGAGGTAGTGGCAAAGCGCTTCTCGACGTACTCGAAGAGCTTTCCTCAGCAGCCTTGACGAGGGCGTCGTAGTCGAGGCCAGTCATCTTCGGCTTCTTGCGCGTGGACTTGGGTCCAAAGGTAGACTGGAAGGTCTCCACCTCGAGCAGATGCATTTTCTTGACCTGCCATGTCCAAACACACCGAACGCACGCACACGGGAAGCAGATCAGAAAACTCTTCTCGGCGCAGAGTCGAGACCTGAACAGTTGTTTGTGAGGATCATCACACACCTTCGTCGGGTCGGTCAGGAGACCCATCGGAAGCTTCCTCTTCTTCATGAGGAACATGTACGGGTTGTTGGCCACCTTTGAGATCTCCTCCCTGAAAGTCTCCAGTTGCTTTTGGCCAACCTGCCTGGTTGGCTCTACAAGTCGAATGCAACAGCAATCAGCACGAATTCAAAAAGAATAATTCAGAACAAATGAATCAAAAAATAAAACTTGATGAAGTGGAAAATTAAAATACACTTAATGAAGGGAATTTGCAAATTTCTTCTCAAACGTACCGAACCACCTCCGGTCGGGTTGAATGCGGGTGTTGGTGGGGAGCTCCTTCGAGTGGTACTCCTCGTGGAGAATCTTGCCCCTCTTGTCCCTCACTGGACGGGCTCGATACATGTTCAATCTGCACCGGACCAAGCCAGATTAATCTTTCCATTCATTTCTGGAATTACGAGGACGATGCATCTGGTAGGCGGTCCGTTGCGGAAAATTTGTAGTTACAACATCGCATCCCCAACGAATTGTACCTCTTAATGGTGGCCTTGGTTCGCGGGTTGCCCACATTCTTGGGCGCCACGCGATCCGGGTTGGTGGCAGCATTGGAGGTGCTGATGCTGGTATGCCACGGCTTCTGTGCTTTCGACATGATTCTCACCCTTCTTCCTCCTCCTCCTTCAAACTCAGGAACTCGGGATCAATATCCTCGCTCGATGAAGAAGATAGAATAGCCGGAGATGGCCAAAATCGGAAACACCAAAACAAAACGCTGTCAATCTCAAGAAGAAACAGGGAACGTTACACGGCCCCCTCATTGTCCGGTAATAACCGGACAAAGCGGCCATCAAGGCGAAATCTCGCGGAGGAGACCAGGCCAATGAGAAAAGGAAAGACCGATAGGTCGACAGGAAAAGAGAAAGAAGCAGGACGAGGGGGCGAGAGCCGGCAAGAGAGGCTTGTAGAAGAGACCTGAAGGCGCGCGGCTCCTTGCTTGCAGATGATTTGGCAACCTGGCCCTCTTCTCGTCCCTCCTCAAAACTAAGCTCTTAAACGAGTGCTCGTTCGGAACTCTGAAGCTGCGGTATGCCATTCCCCCCCTTTGCATCATTTTTTGTTCATTTAGGCCTAATTGTTAATCATTTCCCCTCGCAGGTCTTGAATTTCTCATTAACCGCCTCACATGTTTCGAGAAAACGGAAAAATGGGCACGCCATACGATGATTGGAACTTCAGGCACCCCCCCCGGGCGTCTATGCATTGTTTTAGTGCAAATCACTTCTGTCTAACACCTACGATCAGGCGCGAGAGAGAACGTGATTTTGGCCCAAGGGATGTGGGCCGGCACGGGATGAAGAGGGAATGGAGAGAAAGGTATATCATGGCGCCAATTTATTTTCCTTTTCTTTGCCACGTTGCGGGCCGCGCAGTGGGGAAACAAAAATGCCAATTAATCACCCACAATCAGGGACAGAGGATTGGGTCCTCAGGACAAGGAAGTGGACAAGGACTACTTCAGATCAATGCCCCCTATGCATCGGGGTCCCTCTCCCAAGCGCCGCAAGAGAGATGAACTCGATGCACCCCTTGGTACACTTCCTGCAGTCGCTTCTGTGGTAGCTACCACAGGAGGAGTGCTGTTTTTTATTTTATTTTATTTTATTTTATTTTATTTGTTTGTTTGTTTATTTTTTGTGTGAATGAATGCACTTACAGTAATCTGCTCAATCGCTGTACATTTTAGGAATGGGAAGCTATGCCCCGGCGCCGTCCTCTCCTCCTCGTGAAGTGCCTGGTGACATGCCGCGTTCGCGCTCTGACCTTGGCCCTTACGAGGTACATCTTCGCAGACACCTCTACTCGCCTATGTGCCTGGCATCACGTGACAGCCATGGTCTTGCCCGTTGCCCTTTCATCTCTTCACTCGCCATGCGGCCGTGTATCTGCTGTGATCCTCCCCTCACATCACATTATCTAGGCCTATTCGCGCAGCTTTCGGGAGCGTACGCCGCCAAAAGACGGCCCAGGGTTTAACCGCTTGGGCCAGGGAGGAAGCAGCCTCCGCGCCTCCGCTGCTGGTCTTGGCGGGAGCGGCGGCGGTTTCTTCAATCGCGCAGATCCTCTCGCAGTAGGATCTACTAGCCATCTTCACGGAGGCCTTGGCCTGGGCCTGGGCGGCAGCAGTGGAGGCCTACCCACCCTTTCCCCTCTGGGAGTCGCCTCTTCATCTCTCAGCTCCCCGTACTTCTTCGACAATCGTCCTCTCCGCGGGAGTGGCTCCAGTACGAGCGAGGAGTTCGTGCCCAAGACCTACAACGACAACAAGCGTTCTGCGCCGGTGGCAGGCGAATCCTTCTTCCACGGCATGCCGGCCGAACGCGACACGTACGGCGGCGGCGGCTTGTATAACGGAGCCAACGGTGGATCGGGCTACGGCGACAGCCGACCCTATGACCCCTATCTCGAAACCACCAAGGAGAGGCCGATGATTCGAGGAGAGCGCTTGCCCTCTTCCTCTACCTCATCCTCGTCGATGCGCGACTCTGACCTGGGCAGCTTCACACCACGCGAGAAGGATCGGCGAAAGGAAAGAGAGCAGGGTCGAGTGTCAAGGGACGACAAGGAAATGATGCGCCTCCGTCGAGACAAGGACCCTCTGGCGTCATCGTCATTATCGTCCTTATCATCGTCGTCGTCATCATCGTCGTCGGCTCTTCCACTACAGGACGACACCGGCCGGCAGGACGCCAGGGACAAGAACGAGTCTCGGGAGGACAGCACTTCGCGCGACCCAAGGAAATCCGCGTTGGGGCCAACGGGAGGCGGGGACGAATCTCTTCGCAACTCGACGGATCTGACGCTTCGCGCGGACCGTGTCCAAGCGGCAGAGCCAAGTGCATCCGGTTCAGCCCTTTTGCGCGACAGGTACGTCACTTGCCATTCTTTGAATTGGTTGTGTTGACAAACACCAACGCGGTTGTCCTGTGTATGCAGGTCTCAGCTCCGTCCAAGGAGGGAAGTCGAGAGCGCCTCGAAACGTTCTACTTCTCCTCGAGAGGCGCGCGACAAAGAGGAACACAGGAAACGAAGCGACAGCTCGAGCGTTCGGGAGTCCAAGTTGGCGTCCTGTATGCAGCCTCTCTAGAACGTTACAGCCCGCTGTTTCTCGCACTGACACTCTTATTCCCCCCCCCCCGCCTTCACAGCTGGTCGGGAGGGCCGCTCAACGTCCGAGGAGCAGCCGCGTGGTGCGGGTGCTTCCCAATCAACATCGACGCCCTCGACTCGGGAGGAGGCACGACAGGAGCGCAAGGAAGACACCGGCGCCAAGGAAGAATCTAAGGAGGAGCAAACGAGCCGAACGAATGAAGCGCAGGAGCAGGACGAAAGCGGAAAGGAACTGAAGGAGAGCACGCCGGAGAACCGACGCGAGGAGCAAGGCGGCTCCTCCGCTCAGTCCCAACCAAGGCGGAGGCTCGGGTGGGGCGAAGGGTTGGTGGCTTTCGAGAAGGCCAAGACTGTGCCATCCGACTCGACCACGCAACAGTCGCCCACTGACACGCACGCGACTGAGGACAGCAGCAAGAAGCCTGTGGACGAGGAGCGATACGAAGAGGAGCTTCGAAGTGCGAAGGCGGCACCGACCGATCGGTCGAAGGGCGGCGCTCAGCGAGAAGCAAAGGCCGAAAAGGAGAAGGGCGGCAGCGCATCTGGGTACGACAGCGGCCAGAGCACGAAGGACATGAAGCGCGAGGGTGATTCAGCTATTGAGCCGTCCGCACCTACGGAGGTCCAGCCGCTTCCAACGGCAGACGTGCGCAAGCAAGGTCTCGTCGAGACTGCGGACTCGTCGGCGATGGACCACAGCGCCGAGATACGGTCGTCTCGAGGAAGCGAGGACAGCACGGAACCCCCTACGACAACGCGTTCAGACAGGGAACGGCGACGAAATGAAAGCCCACGCGCGTCACGCACAGGCGACAGGGACAGGGAAGGCTGGGACGAACCCGACCGAGACAGCGAACGGAAATCAGAACCATGGTGGCAGCCCGAGTCGAATCGATCTTCCGCTATGGGAGGGAAGGCCAGCCTCGTCTCCCCGCCCCAGCAGTCTTCCTCTCCGAACCGGCGCGGACGCACGCCCATCTGGACCCCAGGTGCTGACAGCAACCGCCGGGACTCCGCCTATCCCGACTCTCCCGTCAAGCGAAGAAGGTGCTCCTCACTCACTGCGTGTCTCTGTGTGTTTCCTTCAATATCGCAATCTAATCGCTTTGCTTCCAGGCATGACCAATCGGACGATCTCTCCGCGTCAGGCGGCGGCGAAGCTCCCGCCGTCAGCAGACCCGAAGAGGCGGAAAGGAGAGGCGAACCCGAAGTGCCTGCGTTGCCTCCGTCGACGGCAACCATTCCCGAAGAGAGAAAGGAACCGCCAGCGGAGAAGAACCCCGAAGACGAGCTGCCCTCGAAGGAAGAGATCGTCTCGAGCATCGAGAAGGTCGACATGGAGATCGCCAAGACGGAGGCGGAGCTTGAGCAACTGAAGAACCTCATCTTCTCCAAGCCCGAAGAGGAGCAGAGGGAACACGGCGACACCGCTCCCTCGACTCACACTGCCCACGAGCCCCGACCGGAGAAGGTCATCATCACGGAGGAGGACCTCGTGCAGAGCATCTACCAGGCCAATCGCGAGCGACTCGCGAGTGTGCTCGAGCAATACGCCACGCTGCTCATCCCCGAAATGCGGCAGGACCCCGCCAGACCGCTCTTCACGCGCCTCCAGGACATTCCAGCCTACCAGGAGAACCTCCAGACACACGAGAAGTTGCGCGACAATATCGTCAAGGTGCGTGGTCCCTCCAGGGCACTTGGCGCTTGGGGGTTTAGCAATATAATGCCACGCGGCTTCGGTGCTGACGCGCGCTTTCGTTGCCGCTCTCCACAGGTGTTGGCCAAGCAGAAGAAGGCCAAGCACAAGAAGTCGTTGGCGCTGGTGTCCAAGTACAAGCGGATCCAGGAAACCTACTCCCGCAAGATGCAGCGGAAGGAGCAGGACCTGCTCAGGAAAACAAAAAAGGGCCTCAACGCTCGGCTGGAAGGCGAGCAGCCCATGCCCTTCACCTCGGGCCGCAGGACTGCTGGCCGCAGGCACACCGACGCTGTCAACAGCGAAGCCGAGTTCGCTGAGATCATGTTTGAGCTCGCTGCCCAAGAGAGTCAGGTACTTGCGAGGCTCTTAGGCAGCGCTTGGCCGCCTAATGCGCCGGTGGCCGCGGCTAACCAACTCCTCCTCCTATTTCAAGGCGCCGAGTCGCTATCTGCGGACGCTCGCGAAGGTTCCTTCAATGTTGGACAAGCTGGAGCGGGACACGGTGCGTTTCTATGACACCAACGGTCTCATCGACGATGCCATGGCCGCCGAGAGGGAGCGCAAGTTGGCCAATCCCTGGACCGACGAGGAGAAGAAGATCTTCATCGAAAAGTACACTCCCTCCCCGCCTTACTTAGCTCCTATGTGTGCGTTCTGACGGCATGTTTCTCCCGTTATTTGTGCGGCGTGGCTGCAGGTATCTGATCTACCCCAAGAACTTCCGGAAGATCGCCTCGTTCTTGGAGAACAAGGACACGGGCGCGTGCGTGACGTTCTACTACTCGTACAAGAACATGCTCAACCTCAAGAAGCTCCTGCGCGAGCACCAGATGAAGCGCAGGGGTATGCCGCGAAAGGGCTCGAACGTGCCGCGCGAGCTGCAGAACCTGGGGATCAGCCAATCCGAGTACTGGGTGAACGATGCACCCTCTCGTACTTCGCGCAATCGTTCCGTCGACGCTGGCGAGAGTCGGTCAAGCGGCAGAGGACGCAAGCCGTCAATCATGTGCGTTCCCTACCATCTTCGTCGTGTGTCAAAGCGGACATGGAGCTGACTTCCTTGCAGGGCACCCACGGCGAGAGACAGCCGGCAGCGACCGTCAATTATGGCCGGCGGCCGATCTGGCCCCAGCGAGAAGGTGGAGATAGTCCAGCGGAAGAGCTCTCAGTACGAAGATGGCGAGGACGACGAGGATTACGTCGATTCCGAAGGAACTCACGCTTTCCGCATTCAAGAAGAGCTCGACGGAGAGGACGTCGACATCATCGGGAACACCCCCAAGCCCTACCAGGGTACGTCGGCGCATCGGCAGTCTTTTGGCCCCTTGAACCTTTTGCCTTCTCTCGCGCAACTGAGCGATGACTCGTACTCACCCATTTTAAAACCAAATCAGCAGACGACGACAACGACGACGGATACGATGACGGGCTGGGTGACGACGATATCAACGTGGAGGCCGACGACGACTCCTACATGGCTCCTCCGCCCGTGGCCGCTCGCGGACGTCCCAGCGCTGCTGCAAAGCAGGCCCGTGCTGCGGCCGCCGCTGCGGCAGCTGCTGCGGCTGCCAAGCGAGGGAGGCCAGGCCGCAAGCCCAACAAGCAGCCGCGCGACAGATCGAGGCCCGGACCTCGCACGCGCGACAACCGAAGAGACGACCAGACTGGCAGCTACTCTGCTGTACGTCATTCTGGCTTCGCTCCGTCTACTTGCGTTTGTTCTTACCACTTGCTGTGGGACATCTTCAGGGCCAGTCGGTGAGCACGCCGCCTCGTCAGTTCGATTCCGAGTCACCGCCCTCTTCGCCGCCGCCGCCCACGCCTTCTCCTTCAACGAGCCCCGAGGTGGGGAAGGCTCACTTCGACCTGCCATTCAGCATCGAGGACAACGCAGCTCGCAAGGGAGTGGATAAAGGCAAGGGCATCAAGGGAAAAAGCAAGCTCAAGAAGAAGCCTGGTCCCGGCAGGCCGCCGTCGGCATCTTCGGTCCAGTTTCCTGCTGCCTCGCTCTCGGCGGCGCCCCAACTCTCCGCGTCGGCGAAACCGTCAGTGCCCTCTTCTCCTCAGCTCTCAGCTCAGGTCACGCAGCACAAGACCGCTGCGGGTCGGGCCATGGGCGAGCGCAAGCAGCCTAGGAGACCTCGCCGGCTGCTTCCCGGTGAGGAAGAAGTGCTGAACAGGTACTGCAGCTTTCTTTGGCACTTGCTCTTTCGGGGCACCCTCCAAACCAACGGTGCTATTGTTATTATTTTTCAAAAAGGTGGACCGACAGCGAGACACTTCTGTTTGCCGAGGCGTTCCACAACATATCGAAGGACTTCAAGTCTATAGCCGAGTACATCGGCACCAAGAACCAGTTCCAGTGCAAGGAATACTACCACTACTACCGCTCCCGGCTGGGACTGGACGACGCGGCCGACAAGACTGCGCGTCGAGTACGTTCTTCCTTCTCTTGAGGGGCACGTGGGGAAGACAGGTGGTGCAGTGAATATTCACAGCTTCCGTTTTTTTGTGTTTTGTGTTTTGTGTGTGTGTGTGTGTGTGTGTGTGTGTGTGTGTGTGTGTGTGTGTGTGTGTGTGTGTTTTTTTAAAAAAAAACAGGCTTTCGAGGAGGAGGAGATGAACGGCGGAGGAGAGAGAGGCAAGGAGAAGAACAGGGACGTGGGCAATTGGACCGCTGGAGAAAAGCAGGACTTCCTCAAGTTCTTCTCCATCTACGGACGCAATTGGAAGATGCTGGCCTCCCACATCCCCAGCAAAACTCAGGTAAGCCAGCAGCTGCACAGTACTTGGGCAAGGGATTGGCTGGACACCCCACCCCACGGGGTGATGCTAACCGGCATGCGTGGCCCTCCCTGTCCACAGACCCAGATCAAGAACTACTTCCACAACTACAAGATCAAGCTCCAGCAATCCAACGCCTCCTCGCTGGAGAAGGAGCCCGTGGGAATGACCGACAACGAGAACAGCCTCCCCGATTCGCTGCCCGCGGTGCCGGCCAAGGGCAAAGGTGGCCGTCGGCGGAAGGTCCCGGTACTGGGCGGGCTCCCGGCCACCTCCTCCTCACCACCCTCCGGCATGCGACCGCTGGACGAGAACTCGAGCGACGCCATGCTGGCCGGGGGCTACCTGGCTCCCATGCGGGCTCCCTCGCCGCCGCCGCACAAGGGCTCGATTGCGGCGCTACTCAACTCGCCGTCGCTCTCGCCGTCGCGCTCCGAGGATTCCAACCACGGGGTGATCGATACCGAGAGCAGCGGCTGGTTCTCGCAGCTGCCCTCGCAGGGCCATGCGCACAATTACCCGTCCGCGCACTCGCAC
>CACVKS010000592.1:0-15590 GCA_902749335.1 Acanthamoeba triangularis
TCACAGCCGGCAAGCCCCGCAAGGAGCTCGTGACGGTGACCGAGGTGGTCGATGGCTCGACCTTCTTCGTGCAGGTCGTGGGCGAGGAGCAGAAGCAGCTCGAGACCCTCATGGCCTCCGTGGCCGCCAAGGGCTACGAGAACGCCGAGCCCTACACGCCCAAGGCCGGCGAGGCCGTCGCCGCCCAGTTCTCGGGCGACAACGCCTGGTACCGCGCCCGTGTCGGCCGCGTGCTGCCCCCCGGCGAGGGCAGGTCTCAAACTGAGGTAACCACACACAACACACAACCACAACAATGCGATGGCCCGGTCGTTAACGCAACACATGACACGCAACGCGCACACAGATCGAAGTTTTGTATGCGGACTACGGTAACGCCGAGACCGTGCCCGTCTCGCGTGTGCGCAAGCTCGACCCCGAGCACAGCACGCAGGCGCTGCGCTGGCAGGCGCGCGAGGCCTCGCTGGCCTTCATCGTCCCGCGCCCCGTCGAGGACGACTGGGGCAAGGAGGCCGCCCTCTACTTCAAGGAGCTCGTCTGGGACAGGCAGCTCCTCTCCACCACCGAGTACCGCGAAGCCGACCGGTACGTCTCGTGTGCGTGCGTGTCGTCGCGTGTGTCGTGTCGTGTCGTGTCATGTTGTGTGTCGCGTGCTGACGGCGTGTGCTGTGGTGTAGTGAGTACCGGTCGCTGTGGATCTCGGACGACTACACGTTTGTGAACGCCGAGCTCCTGAGGGCCGGTCTGGCCAAGCTGCCCAAGAGGCTGCCGCGCGGCGCCAACAAGGAGATCATCGACTTCCTCCGCGCYGCTCAGGAGGAGGCCTTCCGCACGCACTCGGGCATCTGGGAGTACGGCGACGAYGGCGAGGAYGACGACTTTGCCTACTAAACGTAGGGTCGGCCCGCGCCACCCGCCCTCCCCCAGCTGTCGCGACGCGACCAGCCACAAACGCTTTCACGAACCGCTACACCACCCCACATGGGAGGACCACTTTGAAGTGACCGCAAGGGCGCGCCGTTGTTGTTCTTCCCAGGAGTAATTATTACAAACAACTATTTAAATCTGCTTGCAACCAAACACACACAACACGCACGCGGCGACACGACACACAGGCGGCTGCACGACACGCACGCGGCCAGGAAGTGAAGAGCAAGACTGGCGGTTGCAGTGCGCTCATGTGCGTGCGCCCGCCTTGTCCACCCGCCGACGCGTTTTCACGGCCACCGGGGACACCGCCTCTCCGGCCGGCTCGGCTGCCATCAGCACGCTCGTCGAAGCTGCCGCAGCGACCTTCTTCACGCTTGACGAGCCCTTCTCCATGGACTCCATCATCGACTCCCCTCCTGTAACCATCACCACCACAGCCATCAATTTATCATCACAACCATCGTCATCAAATCAATTATGAAGGTGGTGGGACCTGAGGTTTGTTGGTCCTCTTCTGAGCCTTGCTGGTCGGCGGAGAGGAGGCCTACGGCGGCACTCCCCGCTTCGGCGCCGGTGCCGGGGCTGCCGGCAGCGTCGTCGCCGTCGGAGCCGAGCAGGTAGATGGCGGCCATGGCCAGCAGGAGGCCCACCACCTTGGCCCACGTCAGCGGCTCGCCCAGCAGGACCACCCCCAGCACGGCAGGCAACGCCAGGTACAGCCCCGACACGGGGCCCGCCACGCTCACGCTCACGCCCAACCTCGCTATCTGCCTCACACCCCGCCGAAAACGCCGCGTGCGTCAGCAAGCGAGAAGGGACGAAGAGGTGGGCGTGCGGCGGACCTGGTAAAAGGCGATGTCGGCGAGGGCGGCGGCGACGCCGCTGAAGATGGCCAAGGAACCGTCGCGCCACCCGAGCTGGGCTTCAGCCGCCGCAGGGTGGTGGCGCATCTCCTTGCCGGCCTTCCTCTCCCCTCCAGCGCCGCCTTCCTCGATAGCTATCAGCACCAGGGCTGTGCCTATTGTCATGCCGCTACAAAAATGGGGGGGGAAATAGAAAATTAATGAGTAGGCGACATATTGATGCTATGTGACGATACACATGTAACAGGTACAGTGCAGCAACGCAACTGTACAAAAAAAAAAAAAAAAAAAAAAACCCAAGGGCATAGTGGTGAAGTACACTGTGTTGTAGAAGAAGGAGTGGGCGTAGGGCAGGTTGCGACCAGCACAGCCCATGAGGAACGAGGAACCGCCCCAGCCCATCATGCAGGCGATGACCCACCACCACCAGACCCAACTCACCGCCTCCTGTTCCATAGCTTGGCTCAGTTGGTACAATATCCCTTCCTTTTCCGGCCACTGTGCAGGAAATGACTTGCATTCCGCACATTCCACGCGGGAGATATGAGAAAACTGATATTTACCGAGTGTGCAGCAGCTTTCGGACCGGTATAGTGCTGCCACATATATCGGTTAAACAACTTTGCCACATAGCAGTTAAGGCAGTGATTAGTGTATGTGCACCATTCAGCAACATTTTATCCAACCACTTTCCAAGGTTACACGGCACCATGACACTTTTACGGAAGGTGCAACGCAGAACGGCGTATCTCAGGGTGAAAGCCTGTTGCTCCATGGCCGTGCGCAGTCGGCTGTGCTGTGGATTCGTATGACTTCTTCAAACTGAGCACAGACAGAGCCGTCCTCCTGCTCTGCCTGCAACAAGACAACGACAAAGGCAGTCGAGTGTCACAACCAGCAAAAGAGGAAGTGCACCAGAAAGTTCGCTACCGTAAGCTCCTGACAGGACCAGACACTCTTAGCCTTTCATTAGTGCCACTATAAAAGCGAGGAGGGCACCCGCAATGTCTATCGCCACCGACCGCATGTGGCCCTCGACCAGCAGCCTGGAAGACTCGTCCTTCACCACCCACCCCGCCTTCGGCAATGGCCTCTACACGTCCTACTCGGCCGGTACCTCCTTCTCTGTCTCTCATTGTCCTCTTCTTTCTCATGGTGGTAGACCACGGGCAGGCAGCGGGAAGGCGAAGGTGGCGCGGGTAGAGGAGCGGCGGAGCGAGAACCGGGCGTGTCACCAGAAGTTCGAGGAGACCTACCCGCTGGTACTCATGAACCGACTTCAAGGTAGGTCCCCCTTAATGCTGTTGGTCCAGGCCTATCTGTTTATAACATAAAACATATATAACCGTATCTGGTCGTGGTTTCCGTTACAGAGGAGGACTGGCTAGCGATCATTCGCAAGGTCAACGAGTTCTGGGGTGCGTCTGGTGTCGTGCCTGGTGTGGTGCACTCTTGGAAACTCACATCTTTCCTGTGGCAGGACCCATAGCGGAGGAGAGCCAAAAGCTGGGCAAGATGGACGGGCTGCTGTCGTACACGATCCTGTCGGTGCCCGTGCACATGGCCAAGCAGCGACGCCTCGAACACGCCATCGTCGCCGCCCGCCGCCACATCTGCTTCTTTCTCGACAAGGTGAGAGTCACCGCGTCGCAAACCACCACATGACACTTACCCAACAGGAGTGTGGCAGATCAACCAGGACGTGCGGGACCGCCGCATCAGCTTCGCGTTGAGGGACCCCGACGACCTGAGCGAGGGCTCTGGCGTCTTCATCGAGATCAAGCGCTACAAGAAGCCACGCAGGTGCCCACTCCTCCACATTCCAGTCATGAAGCAGCCCTTGCATTCCACGCATTCTCTGACGGTGTCTCACCACATCAGAAAGGCCGGGTCTCCAACCAAGGCCACGCCGTCCGAGTCCTCGGGGGCCGCGCTATCGGCGGAGGGGTCGACCTTACCAGGAAAGTCGAAGACGAAGCCGCAGTTCCTGAAGCGGGAGGAGAAGTGGTGGCACTTCTCCAACGAGGACATCCTGGCGGCCCTGTCGGAGCAGAAGGGCGACGCCGACCGCCCCACATCGCCAACCTCGCCCCCGGCGCAGGTCACCTCGCCGCGCCGCAAGTCGCCCCGCGCCACGTCCCCCGACGGGCCCAGCTCCAAAACTCGTACGGTTCACAAGGCTGTGTGGGGTGTGTGCGATCAGAAAAAGGCTGATTGGACGCACAAAACATCACTAGGCAAGAAGCAGTCGCCGTCGAAGGTTGCGGCAGACTCGGAGGGCAGTGGTAGCCAACGACATGGCCGCGCGCGCAGCAACACGACGGACGGAAGCGACCGCATGCGCCTCCAGCCACTTAACAGCCAGGCCGACCACCGTCTCGCAGCCCCGCAGCTGCAGCACTCACACCCCGCTACCTTATACTTCCAGCAACCTTTTCAACCACAGCCACAGCCACAGCCACAACAGCTCTACGCGCCCCCCGGACAGTTCTACCATCCGCAGCTACAACTTCAGCCACAGCCAATCATCATCTCACAGCCACCATTAATGCATCAACTGCAACCGCAACAGCAACCCCAACCGCAACTGCTCGCGGCACCGGTGGACCCGTGGGCGCTGAGCATGGCGCCGCCGCAGCAGCAGCAGCGCCTCAGGAGCCAGTCGACGGAGACGAGGCCCGCCCAGCGCGATCTCATCACGTGGTGAGCTCAACGCCGCCATTGGCATCACTGCAACCACTACTAACCGGAGAGGAAATAAAGTAACATGTTGGTCTATACACAAGAAGGGAATGTGTAAGGGGTGTCGCGTCACAAGTGCTCCTTGAAGTCCTTCCCGCTCTCGTCGCTGGCCTCGTCGAGCGAGTTGAGGTGGCCGTCCATCATGGCCGTGCTGCCGACGTCACCATAGGGCGACACGGCCGCGGTCGTGGTCGTGGTCGTCGACGCCTCCAGCCCGGCCTCGTTCACTCCGCCGCCGCCGCCCGCGTCTAGAATGCCGCCGCCGCGCAGGGCGTCGAGTCCGTCGTTCTTGCGGCTCATGCGTCGCCGCTTTCGATTCTTCTTCTTCTTCTTAGTCTTGGCCGCCCTGCCCGAGGCCGCGGCCTCCATCTCGTCCAGCTCGAAGTCGGCCACGTCCGAACGCAACTCGTAGTCGTCCCTCTTCTGCGAGGAAACAACAACAACACACGTTAGCGCGTGTCGTGTCGTGTCGTGTCGTGTCGTGTGCGGCGTGTGTCGTGCCTTTTTCATGATCGAAGGGACGTCTTCCTCTTCGGGGTCGGACTCGATGGTCGAGTCCTCGCTGTCATCGCCCAGCTCGGCCGACAGCCGCGTTTCGATCTCTTGGAAGGACGGTCTGACCACACAACACACACAGGGCACGTAAGACGCGTGTCGTTGGTCGTGTCGTTGGTCGTGTGCGTGTGTGCGTGTACCGCTTCTCGGGCTGTTGCTTCCAGCAGTCCTTCATGAGACGTTTGAAGAACGGGTCGCAGTTCTTTGGAATCTTGAGCGTCCACCCCCTGCACGCGCCGCCGGCAAGTGCTTAGCACACGTCGCACGCGCCGCACAAGACACACACACACACACACGACGCGTACTTGCGACCGACACCAATGGCGATGTCCAGCAGCGCGACATTCTGCCACGGCTCGTTCTGCGTCACCATCTCCCACACCTGCAACACACGACACGCAACACGACACGCAACACGACGTGGCACACGGGTGGTCAGATGGTGATGATCGTCGTCATCGTCATTGGGCGGACGGGCGGGCGTACCAATACACCAAACGACCAGGAATCGCTCTTTTCGCTGTAAATGCGTTTGGTGATGGCTTCGGGCGCCATCCATTTCTGCACCCATCAAATATGTTTAAAATATGTTATATATATAGATATATAATACGCACGGCCATATATGTAATATATATGTATATGTTTAGAAAAAGGCAGCAGGGCGTACCACGGGGCCGACGTTGGACTTGGTGGTGGCGTAGGACTCCTCCGTGTCCTGCCGCAGCCGCGAGAGGCCGAAGTCGGTCACGCGCACCGTCGTGTCCTGGTCCACGCATCGATGAGCCCATGGCACACACACGCACGCACCGCAACGCGCTGTCATGACACGACACGCACGCGAGGCACGACACGCACGCGAGGCACGACACGCACGCGAGGCACGACACGCACACAGGGCACGGACCTTGGCGACGAGCATGTTGCGTGCGCTGATGTCGCGGTGGATGACGTGCTCGGAGTGGAGATGCAGAATGCCGCGCGCGGCGTCGCGCAGCATCCTGATCAACATCTCGCGCGTCACCTGTTGGCGCCGGGAAGCAACGACCACACACACACGACACACGCGTGAGACACGCGACACGCGACACGCGAGGGACAGCACGCGCGCAGGCGTACCGGTTTGCGGAGGTCCGTCTTCTTGGCGATGAACAGATCGTACATGGAGCCATAGGGGCAGTATTCGGTGACGAGCGCGAAGTAGTCGCCCTTGGTGACCGCGCCCACGAACGATATCACCTGCAACCAAGCAGTCATTCATAGCACGACACACACGGCACGACACACACGACACACACCGCAAGACACAACACACACAGAACAACACAATCATCGTTAAGGCGGGTGCGCTGCAAAGAAGTTGAAGAGACCAAAGAGGCCGCGGGGCATTACGTTCGGGTGGTTGCCCAGCAACTCCATCAAGCACGCCTGGGACGCACAAATCATGTCACCGCACACGCATGAGTACACGTGTGTCGTGTTGTGTCGTGTGTCGTGTTGTGTCGCGTACCTCTTGACGGATGTTTTCGATGGTGTCGGCGGTCATCATGGCCAGCTGGAAGTCGGTGCACACCTTCACCGCCACYGTGGCTCCGCGCCACTTCCCTTTGTACACTTTGCCGAACGCTGTCGTGTGTCGTGTCGTGTGCGGGGGGGGGTTGGTGGTGAGTGGGGGCCGACAGCTCGGAGCGCAAATACAAGGAAAGTTTGTACCTCCGGCGCCGAGAAGTTCCATGAGATCGAGTTCGCTCCAATCGATTTCGCGGTACCGGGTCGTCAGGTTGTTGCGATGACTCTCTTGCTGCTCTCATGCGACACGCACACGACACACGACACACGACACGAAGGGCTTCAGTGAAAAAGTTGTCGACAAGCGCGGCGGTGAGGAGTGGTGGTTACGTCTTCGCGGATGTAGGTGATCTGCTTGTCCTTCCAGCGGCGGTAGGCCAGGTACACGACCATGCTCGCCAGCAGCAAGACCAGAATCAAGAACAGGAAACCTGTGGCGCGAGCGACACGCACCACCGCACGCGCACACGCGTCATCAAGTCAGCGGCAGGTGTGTGTGCGGTTGGGGTGAGAGCGCGTGTCGTGTACCCAAGAGGCCGCCCAATATGCCTCCGATCAGGGCGCCGGCGGTCGACGAGTCCGTCGCCGTCCCGTTCACCGCCGGAGCTTAAAAAAAGAACAAAATCAGGGAAGAATTCATTAAATTAAAAAAAGAAAAAGAGCAAAAATGCAAAAAAAAGAGAGGAAGAGTGGGGCGTACAGGGAGTGACGCCGTTGCAGAGGGTCGAATTGTCGTTTGTGTTACACACGATCAACCCCGACTGCGTGGTGATGAATGGCGCGGCATTTCCTAGTATTTATGGCGAAAGGAAAAAGAGGGGAAAATAGAAATATGTAAGCAATGAAGCGTGACCAACTGTAACTGTGCCGCCATGTGGTGCGTACCCTCGCGATAGAGCCGGCACCTCCCCTGCGTGATCGGCACGTCCCAACCGACTGCGAAGAGTGGGAAACGATGTAAGAAATTGGGGTGTGTGCGTGTGCGTGTGTGCGGTGTGTGTGTCGTGCGTGTGGTGCTACGTACTGCCTTGGCACACGCCGATCGTCGAGTAAGCGCCCTGTCGTGTGTCGCGTGGAATGTGAGCTATTTGCGCGGGCAAGAATCCAAGGAAGGCGGTGTGTGACGCACCTGGTTGTAGGGATCCGGCAGGTCCATGGTGAGGTATTGGAATTCCATCCGCCCGTTCTCGTAGAGCTTTGCCTGGAACGTCCGATTCGTCTTCGGGTCTATGAACGGCGTCACCTGGTACCTGTGCGTGCGGTCAGGCAACCCCACCGCGTGTGTCGTGTCGTGTCCTCGTGTCGTGTCGTACCAGGTGATGACGAAGCGTCGGTTGCCGGGCTCGCCGGAGGTGGTGTAGTAGAGCTTGACCGGGTTGTTGACGTTGATGTTCTGCGCCCACAGCACGGAGATGCCGTTGGGGTGGGGCAGGCCGGGCGACGTGAGCGGGTCCGAGTCGCACAGCTGGTCCTGCGCGTAGAACAGCAGCACCCCGTTCTTGTCGACGTTCACCTTACTGCCGTGTAGGTCGTAGGGCGTGAGTGCTATGTCGACCGCACACGCATGCACGCGCAGCACGACACGCGCATATATACATGTGTATATGTAGGAGGAATGTGAGGAATGTGAGGGCGTACTCGTAGGTGGTGCCGAAGTAGGTAAAGTTGAACCCAATCGGGAGGGCCACGCTGTTGGTCTGCGTGCTCGCGATCTGTCGCCCATCGGACATCAGAAACACGCGACACACGCACGACACGCGCGACACGCGCGACACGCGCGACACCAGGTACCTGGGTGGAGGAGTGCCCGTTGAGGATGGGGTCGGCCCAGCTGAAGGAGGTGCGTCGAAAGGTGTAGTCGACCGTCGAGGTGGCCGGTGCGCTTGACAAATCGATCTTCGACGGCACGCACCAGTTACACGTATCTGACGCAATCCAAAGAAAAATGTTGGAATTAAATAACTAACAAATAAGAGATAAAATTTAAATTCATTGAATTAATTAGATAAATAAATAAATAAGAGATACATTGACAGAAAATGATAATGCAAAAATTAATTAATAAATAAATAAAAATGTACCGGTGGAGGGGCTGCAATTTTGAGGGATCCAATAGGCGGACGAGGCCTGGTTGTTTTGTACAGAGGGCAGCGTGGTCGGCGGCCGTTGGTCGCCAAGGCCCGTGGGTCCGAAGATCGTGGCGCCCCACCTGTCCACCCGCCGTTGCCCAATCAACCTACCGGTGAGCGCACCGCACACACACACAAACAGAGAGAGAGAGAGAGAGACGAGACGTACCCGTTGCCCGATCGATCGGCGATGGAGAGGCCCGACCCGGCCTCGAAGTCCCACGCCCCCAACAGGTTCGGCGTTCCTGGTGCCACGTCAGTGCGGTGTGTGGCGCGTGTGCGGCGCGCGCGGTGCGTATCACAGTTTGTGTGCGGTCCATACAAAATGGGGTACCTTCGGCGTAGGAGACGGGCAGGTCGTAGTTAGTGGCGACCTCGGCGTCCGTCCAGGCGCGATTCCAGATGCGAATCCCATCCAACTCTCCATTGAAGCCGAAATCTTGGTCATCGTCTGTGTGTCGTGCGTTGGCGGCGTGCGTGTCGTGCGCGTCGTGCGTTGGTCAGTTTGCCGTCGGTCGGCGAGAGGCAGTCGAGAGCGTACCCAAGTAACGACCGAAATAGAGAAGGTTTTGCGGTGAGTACACCGTGGGATTGTTTCTGTCCCAGAGCACACTCGAGTCAGACGGAGAAGGAGGAGGAGGAGGAGAAGAAGAAGAGGAAGCATAAGGAGGAGAAGTAGAGAGTCGGGGTACCGTTGCTTCTGCATGACGAGCTTGCCGTTGAGGAAGACCTTGTGCATGTAGGTCGCGTTCAGGGTGCCCACCAGATACGACCACTTGTTCCGCGGCAGCCAGAATCGCATTTCTGGGAGTAGACACGGCAGCGCGCTGGGTTAGCGGACCGCACACGCACACGCCCCACCGCACGCGCACACAACGTGGCTCACACATGAAAGAGCGTACGGTTGGGAGCCTGGGAGCTGGATGGGGAAGCGACCCACCAATTCACGCCGCACGGATCATAGTAGAACCCGTAACCCGATTGGAAGCTCCCTGCACCCGACGCCACACGATACACGCCAATGAGCTATCATAGCTATCATGCCGGGCGTGTGGTGAAAATGGTAAATACCAGTGTTCCACAGGGTGGTGACGATGCCGTCGTAGTTGTAGTGGGTGGCGAAGTAGGGCTTGACCCACACCTCGACCGTGTACTCGGTCGCCCTGTACACCTGAAGGTGAGCCACCTCACACACGCACTGCAATAGCACACGCACGACCGCACACGACACGCACACGCACAACACGCACCGAAACGGGAACGGTAGATCTGTGTCTCCGTTGCGCGGACCGACGCGAGCGCCTGCGTGTGTGAGTGGGGTGAGCGATCGGTTCAAAGAAAAGAGTAATAATAATGATATATTTTTATTATTTTAATAAATGAATAAATGAATAAATACAGAAAAGATTGACTGATTGATCGTATCAAGGGGGGCACGCACCGATGACTTGCTGGGAGGAGACGTTGAATCGAAAGTCGGCTCCGTAGAATTGATAGGAATACCCTAACGTCGTTTGAGCATTGCAGTGCGTAAGAATTCACAAGTCAAGATCAGATCAAAAGATCAGGACATTCGAAATTAAAAAAAAATCGATTAACAGATTGAGTGGATAAAGAGGGAGGAGTTACCCGTTGGGCAAGTCTGTGATGTGGATAGGGAGGGCAAAGAGAGAAGGAAGAGAAGAGAGAGGAGAATGGATGAAACCCGCAGGAAGTGCGATGATGATGAAGTCCCGCCCGCACTCGGGCCTAGGATCATCATCTCGCTTCTTCGTTCTTTTTGTCGCTTTCGCTCTTGGTGTGCGTCACGCGTCTCCTTCACCTCCTTCGAGGGGGCACTCGATCTTTTTCTTCTCTTTTGCACGTGCGGCCGAGCTAACCACGCGCTAATGGTGAACTGCAGATAAGAAGCGCTCTATCTGCACCAGAGGGGAAAAATGTGCTCTCTATCTCCTTGGGCTTCTCGTCTTCCCGTTGTGGTAGTGTGGGTTGTGTTTTTTGTTGTTGTGGCGAGTGTGTCCTGCAAGTGCCACCCTCTGTACAGCGGTGAACAACAAGCACCCCACAGCTGCTACCGCAGGCCCAAAGGTCAAGAGGCCTCACGGCTGGAGATATGATTGGAGACGGAGACCAAGCTCGCTCCCCGCCATCCGCGGAAGGCGACGCGGACGTGATCGGAACATGCCCATCTCCGTCGCGGCCCTGTCGTGGATCTGGCCTTTAGTCTGTCGGCGCTGTAAACAAAAATATATAGAAATTCAAAAAATGAAACTAAACGAAACGAAACGAAAATTGGCACTTTTGTTTCGTTAGCTTAACATAGGAAAAAAAAACGTTGGAAAATAGCTCAGAGCTCGTCGCGCCTCGGCTCGAACTCCAGCGCTTCGGCCTGCGCGTTGATGATCAGCCGGCCGTAGAACCTGTCATGGCAGTACCCACGAACGGCACCAACACGATGAGCCCAGAGATGTGAAGAAGCCAATGATGATGGTGATGCGGGGGATGGTAGTGATGATAAAGCGAGGGCGAGAGTGTGCGTACTTGACGGACGCGATGACGTCGGAGACGGCGACGCGCTCGTTGACGCCGTGGATGCGGGCCAGGTCATCACCGCGCAGCACATACGGGATGAACCGGTACACGTTGTCCGTCAGCGCGTGGTAGTACCGCCCGTCCGTCGCTCCCATCGCTGCACCGCACATACCGCACGACACACGTGTGAGAAACGCACGACACACGACCGCGAGGCACCGGGGGAGGACATACTGAGGTAAGGCGCGACGACGACTTCGGGGAAGAGCTGGTGGATGGTCGACTGGACGACGTGCCACCCGAGGGAGTCGGTGGGCGAGATGGGCGATGGCAGGTTGGTGTGGTCCCCCAGAACAGAGACCTCCACTCGCGGATCGTTCACCGTCTTTGTTGCGCGTGTGCAATGTGTCATATGTGTGTCGTGTCAGCGGGTGTGTCGTTGTCGCGTGTCGTGCGGTGATAGACGCTCACCTGGTTGATGTAGGCGACGCAATCGGCGGGGGTCTCACCGGGCAGGATGCGGAAGTTGATGGTGGCCGTTGCCTTCTTGGGCAGCACGTTGTCCTTCACTCCTGCCTGTGTGCGCGTGCTTTGCATTCAGCTCCGTGTGCGTTGTTGCGTGTCGGTGTGTCGTGCGTGTGCGGTAGTGGCGTACATTGAAGCGGGTGAGGGCCGACGAGGTGCGGATGGAGGACGCCGTCGCGCCGCGATCGAGTGCGCGCGTGACAACGGGCGAGAAGAGCCACAGGTTGGACAGCACCACACGCTCGGCCAGCGAGTCCACGTCGGGCGCCAAAAATTCCAGCATTTCCTGATCGGCCCAAGCAACACTCAGCGCAGCACATTGCGCGACAGGACTAACGACGCATCACCGCACGACACACCCTCACACACCCTCACACGCGCACACAATACACACACAACACACACAACACACACAACACACACAACACACACCACATACACAGGTACCTTGACGGCACCGGAGATGGAGGCGGGCATGGGATTGTTGTAGAGCTTGGCGACGGCCTGGGCCAGGATGCCGATCGGGTTCTCGGCAGTGGGCATCGACGAGTGGCCGCCCGGTCCATGTGCCACCAACTCGGCGCTCAAATAGCCCTGCGTGCCCCCCACAAATGCGTCAGCGTTTGACCGTGTGTCGTGCCGTTGGTCGTGTCGTATCGTACCTTCTCGGCAATGCCAACGAGCGCCACGTTCTTGGACACCTGCTTCAGAATGCCGCTCGTCATAGTCCCACCTGCGATCTAATTTAGGCCCCATATTTGCGTGTCGTGTGTCGTGTGTCGTGTGTGTCGTGTGTCGTGTGTGTCATGTGTGTCGTGTGTGTCGTGTGTGTCGTGTGTGTCGTGTGTGTCGTGTGCGTCGTGTGCGTCGTGTGTGTCGTGTGTGTCGTGCCTTCGTCGAGCACAAACTCGAGGGTGAGGTTGCGCTGGCGGAAGTGCTGGACGATCTTGAGCGCGCCGTTGAGTCCGCTCACCTCCTCGTCGTGGCCGAAGGCGAGGTAGAGCGTGCGCCGGGGTTCGAAGCCCGACGCGATGAGCGCCTCGACGGCCTCGAGGATGCCCACCACGCCCACCTTGTCGTCCAGCGTGCCGCGGCCCCACACGAACCCGTCGGCCACGTCGCCCGAGAACGGCGGGTGGAGCCACTCGGCCTCAGTCTCGGGGTCCACCGGCACCACATCTACACACATAATATGAATATATATATATATACGTGTGTCGACACATTAACTCATCATTGTGTGACACGCACCCATGTGCGAAGCGAGGAGGAAGGGTTTGAGGCGCCTGTCGCGTCCGGGCCACTCGAGGACCAGGCTGTGGCAGTCCAGCTTCGTCCTAGACCGGTGCGAGCATTCGGCGTAGTCAGAAACACTTCTGCATGAAGAAGAGGAAGAAGAAGAGTACCTGCGCAGGGTGGCGAAGACGCGGGTGTAGGTGCGCTCGAGCCACGTCAGCAGCCGGTCGAACTCCCTCTCCGCCTCTGCCCTCGCCTCTCGCTCCTCCTCGCTATCTGCACTCGCGCGCGCACACAAAACGGGCACGCTCGGTAAGTAAAATTAATTATTATTTGATTTGAAAAATTATATCCCTTTCAATTATAATATCCCTCGCTATTTCGATAATAATATTGATAATAGATAATATTGTTTGGGGGTAGGTGCCCGCGTAGTTGCTTTCGTGGGAGATGGTGCGGAAGCGGACGCTCTGGGCCAGCCGCTTGACCGCAGCGTGGGGCTCGTCGCGCTGGAGCTGCCGCTCGAAGGCCACCACCTCGCCTGCGGCAGCGGCGTCGGCCGACCTCGACGACGACGACGATGAGACGGCGACGCGTCCGGCCCCCGGGTGCTGACGCGACGCCAAGCGGAGGGTGTGCCACCACAGCCCGCCGCCGAGGACCACCAGCAGCGAGGCCACGACCACCAACAGGCCCACCACCACCAGCCCACAACCAGACCCACCGCTCTCGCTGCGTCTTCTCCCCGCCATGGCTTCAAGTACTCAATGTAGCTCCGAGGTACCTTGGCGATTTGGTGCAAACCAGAAAAAGAAAAGGGAAAACCATTTTCTCTGCTTTACTGAGAGGCAGATTTGATTTTAGCAAAGGTCGAGGAGAGAAGGAGATGTTGCGCGGCGGACTGTTTGGACGAGCGGCTCCCTTCGGGCAGCGGGCGGGATGGAAGCGCGGCATGGAGGAGTTCATTGATAATGCCACGAAGCCCGGCGAGTACCCCATCGCTGGTTCGTAGAATTCTGCGATGGCCGGCAATCCCCATTTATTTAATTTTACCTTTAACTCATGCAGGTCGCGCGTGGAAGGCCAGCGAGCTGCGACTCAAATCGTTCGAAGATCTGCACAAGCTCTGGTTTGTGCTTCAGAAGGTACTTTCACCCGCTCGAATCGAATTCTATCGCGATTCAAGGCGCTACTCGGATCATCATTTTTGCTATCTCTTCACGTCGGGCCTCCATCTCGCTCTACCTTTCGGCTCACGTCTGCGGTTGCTGATGCAGGAACGGAATCTTTTGTTGACTGAGAAGATGCTCGCCAAGTCCGAAGGCAAGCAGATGAAGGCCAAGGGCCGAAGGGTTAAGGTGCGTCCGCTCCGCCCATCAACTCCACCCACTTGCTCGTCGTGACGTTCCCTAACGTGTGTGCCTTTGGCTGCTACGATGACCAGGTTCGTCAGTCCATGGCGCGCATCAAGCTCGTGCTGGGCGAGCGACAACGCATCTACAAGACCTTCAAGCGCGAACAGATCCTCGCTCTAGTACCGTCCCTCGAGTGTCGTGTGCCACACGCACACACTCTCAGACACTGACGTGTGTGTGTGTGTGTGTGTGTGCGCGTGTGCGTGTGCGGCACCACAGGAGCAGGATCGTCTCGAGGAGGTGCGTGGGCGCCAGCTGGCCTGGGCCGAGCGCCTCAAGAGCCAGAACGACAAGCTGGCCAACGTCAAGCTGCCCAAGCCACAGAAGGAAGCCGCCTCCATCAAATAGTTAGCCTCGGGTTGTGCAACAACTTGTGTGTGCGGTAGTATAAAGCTCGCGTGCTTCAGACTTCCACTTTATCTGCCTTGGTGGCTCGATAGATATCCCTTCAATGCCTTTCCCCTCTTGATGAACTACAACAATGCCGTCAACCGCAACAAGCCGGGAGACCACCAAACCCACGATCTCACACCACTCTGCTACCTGCTCCCCTGCTGTTATCTTTCTACATGATTATCCAATAGTAAAATGCGCGTAAATAAGGTTTCTTGTATTTTTGTTTTATTATCGATATTATCATTATCATTATTATTATTACATCTTGTTGATTTGTCTGCCGGTGGCTGCCCGTGGGACACAAACGCAGGCCAGCCGCGTAAGGGGGTGGCGCAGAACACCAAAGCTCGAGCGTGTTGAGGGGGAGAGGATCTGATGGGCGACAGACTGACGTCGTCGGGTCTGCTGGGCACGCTTCGTCGATCAAAGAGCAACAAATCGACCTCGAGCGACACCACCACAGCCCAAGAGACCAAGGCAGAGAAACAAGAGAAGAAGGAGAAGAAGAACAAGAAGGAAAAGAAGGAAAAACAAAAGACCGAGGCTGCGTCGGCCACCGACAAGACCCCGCCCCCCTCCCCTCGGCGGAGCAACAAGAAAGGAGACGAAAGCGAAGGAGAAGAACGAAGAGCCAAGATGAGCCGAAGTGCCGACTCGCCTGGTACCTAACCTCTCGGGGGGGGGTGTACTATCTTCGC
>CACVKS010000593.1:0-15589 GCA_902749335.1 Acanthamoeba triangularis
CTATCAGCGCTGACACTAAGCATCGTGCGTGTGTCGTGCGTGTCGTGCGTGTCGTGCGTGTCGTGTGTCGTGTGTCGTGTCGTGCGTGTGCTGTGTGCGCTGCGCAGAGGTGTTTGTGGTGGTGCAGAAGGACGACTCTTCGGAGGAYGGYGCCACGCGCTACCGCGTGGCTGTCACCGCCTCGCAACCGGTACGCACCTWCCGCTTTTGRCCKATGACCCCCTTCCAGCCGCCGAAGCAATGGGCGCCTCACCCACCCYACCCACTTCATCACGGCGGCGGCCGGTACTCCTACYACCACAACACAGGTGCCCCTGTTCGGCCCGCGCTTGCCCCACGACACGCCGGTGTTCGAGAAGGGCCGCGACTTTACCGAATTCCTCTACACCAAACGTGCGCCACCACCACCTTCMAAGGCCCGACCACACACACACACACACACACACACACACACACAACACCGAGCCGAGACTGACTGGTTYGGRCGCTGTTGTGGGGGGGGGGCGCAGTGGTGAATGCCGAGCGGGCGGCGTACCAGACGTATCCGCTGTCGGAGCGCATCATCCGCACCCGCTGCTCGCTGCTGACCGARCTCATCCAGCAGTCCCTCCCGCCCAAATGGGTACCCGCACACTCTCATCGCACGCACGCACACACCGCAGCACTAAACACGACACGACACGACACGCAACACGCAACACGACACGCGATACGCGACACGCATTCTCGAACAGAAGTCGGTGGGCTTGCTGGCGCGGCGACAGAAGGACCTGAAGAGCCGGTCGGCCTCCAACCCCGACATCCCGGTGCTGCTCACCAAGGACCGCAGCGGGAGCGTCGGCGGCTTCTTCAGCGGCGGTAAGGAGCGGTGCGAGAGCTTCGACAACTACAACCACCACCTGACCCACTTCCCGGGCGGCGCGTCGTCGTCGTCGTCGTCGTCGTCGTCGGCGCCGTCGTCGGCCGGCTCGTCCTACGCCGCGATCACGCCGCGGCTCGTGCGGCGCCGGAGCGGCAGCGCCGAGAACTCCACCGGCGGCGCCAAGGGGCAGGTGGTGAGCAAGGAGCGCAGCGCCAGCACCGACAGCGCCGCCAAGCCCACACCGCGCGGCGGCGGGCGCAAGGGCAGCATGGACGCCGTCACGTCGTCGCTGTCGTCGTTCGTCTCGGGCGGCGGCGGCGGCGGTGCGTCGTCGTCGCTGTCGACCATCTCAGAGGAGGCGGACGTGAATGCCGTCAACACCCCGCGGGCCGGGCGGACTGGCAGCAGCAGCGCCGCGGATGAGGAGCCGGGTGACGCCGGGCCGGGTGGTGGCAAGGCCACCAACAAGAAGGAGAAGAAGAAGGACAAGAAGGAGAGGAAGAAGGACAAGAAGGACCAGAAGGAGAAGAAGCAAAAGGGGGGCAAGCGGGTCAACAGCACGCTGGCCAGCGTGTAATTGCAATGTAATCTACAGCCGAAATGGCCGACAACTGGTCAACTGGTAGTTTCCTTCATCACTCTTTCACTCCTCGACGACCTCGGCTCGGGCGATGGCGGCCTTGAGCTGGGCCGAGTTGAATCCGACGATGGTGCCGCAGTCCACGCACAGTTTCATCACCACGCCCACCACCTCGTCCGCAATGCCGGGCAGCGTCGGCAGGCAGCCCTCCCGCTCTTCGCCCGACGGCAGCGTGTAGCGGTTCCACTGGCCCGACCGGGCCTCGACGCTCAGCATCTGGCGGCCGCCGCACCCCACGCACGGCGCCTGGGCCTCGCGGTAGGTCCGCAGCTTCGCCCGCTTCTTCTGCGCCGCCTCGGCCTCGGCCGCCCGCTCCAGCTCGGCCTCGCGCTGGCGCTTGGCCGAGTCCGGTCCCTCACCCCGCCTGCACGCGTTGCACAACCCATCACCCTCGCTATCACCGCCGCCCGCCGCATAGTTGCCGCACCCCGCCGTACTGCACCGTGGCCGCTCCATCTTCAAACACCAACAACAAGACAAAAGGCGGAGCAAACCAATCGTAGCAGTTAAAAAACGAGGCTTCGGTGAAAGATAAACTACAACTCCGCAAAGTTAATAAAGCTCCGAGTGGCTAGAAAGTTTCCTTAGACTGGAGTCACGTGCGGAAGAGGGTGAGGGCACCAGCGTGACCCAGCGGCGACACGGTGGTGGTATGGCGTTTGCCCTGCCGCAGCGCGGCGCGGCGGTCGAGGAAGAGCTTGACGTAGCGCTCGCGCGGCCGTGGGTCGTTCTTGCTGGCCTCCTTGTCCGGCGCGTCCCGCACCAACAACTGTCGCCAGAACACGTCGTCTCGGAGCACTTCCTCGAACATGCGACATACCTGCACGCGCGTGTGCGGTCGTGTCGTGTCGTGTCGTGTCGTGTCAGACAGAGCGATGAGACAATTTGATGAGATTGGGGGAAGGAACGTACCATCATGGTGCGACCAAGGGACACGGCATCGAGCTGGCTGAAGATGAGGCACAGCAGCTCGTAGGGCAGCACCGCGAAGAAGTTGACCGTCGAGAAGACCGGGTCGTAGTCCCGCTTCGCCGCCAGCAGCTTCCGCAGGTGGTAGTTGGGCGTGAGCTTCTTGTGGTCCAATCGCTGACCTGACAAGTGCACCTTACGTGTTACTCGCGCAACACACGCGACACGACACGCACCACGACACGCACCACGACACGCACCACGACACGCACCACGACCAACGACACAGAAAGCTTACCTGTGAGCGGCGATCGGTGGTGGCCCTTGAGGTAGAGCCTGATGGCCTGCCGTTCGTAGGTGTGTCCGTCGGCGCAGAACACCGGGTCCTTGAAGATGCCGCGCGTGAGCGGGCACACGTAGTGCAGCATCTCCCGCCGGTGTCGGTGGTCGATGTGACTGACCGGCCGCCGCGCCAGCAGCGGCGTGAACTGTGCCGCCCGCTCGTCGTGCTCCTCCTTGCGCGTCGACTCCCCCTGGCGGGCGCCGTCGTAGCTCACCGGCGGCGGTGGCCCGGCAGGGGTGGCGGCGGCGGCGGTGGGCACCCGGTTCTCTTTGTCCGCGTCGACGTGGCTGATTCGGTCGACGCCATCGCACTCGTCGTCGCGCAGCTTCTCTTTGCCCTTGCCCTTGCCCCTCATCACGGCGGCCTGCTGCAGCTGCAGCTGGTGCAGTCGGTCGCCGGCCGGGTGATCTTCTGTCGCAGCAGAGCCCGACGCGTTGTTGTTGTTGTTGCTCAGCCGCTCCAGCTCGGCCTGCAGGTACTGAATGAATCGGGCCTGGCGCGCCACCACACGACACGAAAGCGAGAGCGAGTGAGTGAGAGTGCGTCGCAAGTGTCACTCGACACCTTAAAGAAGTCGACACGTTAAAGGTGTCTTGGTGGTGGTGGTGGTGGTGGCTCACCTGCTCTTCGTTCTTCCGCTCGGATTCTTTGAGCAGGGCCTCCAGCACCTCGACCGAGCGGTGCTGGTTGACCACCGGCTTGTTCTTGATCCTGCTCGCTCTGGGGAATAGAAGTACAACAGCAACGTAGTCAGTATCCAGTGAACGATTACGCCACTACTTCACTACTTCATCGGCAGGTGGGCGCCGCCGTACCGGCTGCCAAAGCGAAGGGTGGAGAGGGTCTCGAGGGCGTTGACGCTGTTGGGCGAGCAGTTGACGATGAGCGTCGTCCGTGCGTTGCCTCCCAGACTGCAGTCATTCCAGTGCTCCATGTCAGCAAGCAAATCTCGTTGTGTGTTCGTGTCGTGTGTGTCGTGTGGGTCGTGTGGGTCGCACCTGTTCTTGAGCAGTCGCGTGAGCTTGCTGTTACGGTAGGGCACATGCCGCTTATCGCCCGAGCTCAGCGCCGAGATGACGTTACCGAGCGCCAGCAGCGACTGGTTGATCTTCTTGGCCTCGTCCAGGCGCAGCCCCTCAGCACCTGGGCGCCATTGATTGAACGAGTGAGCGAGTGAGCAAGACACACGCGCAACCGTACAGCTGGGCGCGTGCCGGTCTTGTCGGCCTTTTCGGAGCCGGCCAGGTCGACGAGGTACAGCTGGGCCTTCTGGGTGAGCTGGTTGACGGCGTCGTGCTTGGTGACGGTGATGAGGAAGATGGCGTGTCCGCGCGAGCTCTCGTCGTTCGACTTGGTCGAGGCCACCATGCGGTTGCGCGCGCCGCGCTGCATGGTCGCGATGATCTCGTTGCTCGACAGCATCGTCAGCACCTCGGCGCCCGTCACCACCACGCCGCCGCCGGGCTGGTCCAATATCTCCAGCTGCCTGTGCGGCGCTGCTCTCCAGCAACATATCAATGTGAGTGGCAACATATAAGCCAACATATTTAAGGAATATAGAAATAGTATGTACAATGACAGAAAAGAGAGTAGAGGCATGTACCGAGCAGGTCGCGCGTCTTTTCCATGTAGATCTCGAGGTAGGACGCGCAGACGTCGATTTGTATGTGGGGCGGGGCCTGGCCCACCTGGTGGAAGATCTCCTCCATGACCCGCGGGATGATGCCCTTCATTCCTTCATCGTAGCCCAGCTCGTGCAGCTTGGGGTCATCAATGCCCGGACCCTTTTGGTTGTTGTTGTTATATATGGCCGACGCACACGACCACACACCACACCATCGCACACGCGGCACAACACCACACATGTCACGTCGCATGCACCACACAATCGCACACAATGGTGTTGAAGCTTTAGCGAATGTGGAACAAAAACAACAACAGAGAGAGATAGCTAGTGGTTACCTGCATCGTGTACGTTTTCCCGGCGCCCGTTTGGCCGTAGGCAATGATGGCCGCGCTGAATCCGTTCAACACATCTGTGTGCGTCGGGTGAGTCTAGCTAGACCTGTTGTTGTGCAAAGCTCTTTCTATCGGACGTAGAGAAAGAGAGAGAGAAGAGGTGCGTGCCTTCCACCATGGGCTGTGCGGCGTACTCGTAGACCTCCTCTTGAAGCGCGTACTCCCCGAACGCCCGGTTGAAGGTGAAGTTCTGCGTCTTCCCGCTTTCGGGCTTGAGGGCGACACGCACGCACGACGAAGGGGAGGACATGTGAGGAGCCACTTCTTCTTCTTCCTTCATAGCATGAAGAAGAAAGCAACAGAAAGTTGATGCGACAAACCTGGTAGGTCACCGTCTGCCCGTCGTCGCCAACGCTCACACAGTGTGCGCCTCCTGCAAGACGCGTAAGAGATGTGCCAGGACACTTGGGATTAGAGAAGATGGCAAAAAAAGAACCTCGAGACAGCTCGTCGTCGGATGGGGGTCGAAACCGACAAACGACTCGAATGTTCTCCGCCTCATCCTCATCGATGGATGCAGCAGGAGAAGATGGAGATGGAGATGGAGATGATGAGCTGCTGCTGGGGAAGAGCGGCCCCGCAGAGGCCAACGTATGCCGTCTTCGGTTCTTGCCGCCACTCCGTTTCAATTTCCTCTTGCCCCCTCCCGTCGGGCTCGGCGTCTGGCTCATCTCTGTACGAATGGGATGCAAGAGATCGCCCAGGCCCACACCGCGTTTTGTGTCGCTTTTTTTTTTTTGGCGCCCTTTATTTTATTTTTTTTTTATTTATTAACTCATTTGACTTCACCGAAGCACCCACGCTTCCCCTTCTTGGTTTTTAGAGGAACACAAGCTCCTATGAGCTTTCGTTAAGGTGGCTCCTCCGTCCTTTCGATCGAAGGAGAGAATGCTGCGCTTTGGCTTGGACAAAGACCTAACTTTTCACTTCCTTGCCATGCACACCGGTTGGAGTGGTATAAAAGGTGATTCTGTGGAGGGACGACATATCTTCTCGGCCCAAGTGGCTAAGATCATATGAAGTATCTGTTCTTATCAGCTTAATCTCTGGTAGTGAGGCCTCCCCATGTGCCTCACAACTCAAGATTAGACTTATTTCTTGTGGGTTCCTCTGGTACCATGTCCCCCAGCTATGCTGCGGCAGTCCAGGGAGCAGTGATCGGCTTCACACTTGCACATCAATGGTGAAGTTCTTCAAACGGTCCACCCTTCCCTCCAATCAAAGAACAATTTAAACCCACATCTAGCATGAAGTCAACATGTTGCATGCTAAATGTGGTGTACACCAACGACACACAGTGCCTCTTCACTTCTGGCTGCCCGAGTACTCGGCCTTCCTGAGCCGATTGAGCTCGAGCCGCGCGGCCTGGGCCTCCTTCTCGAGCTTGAGGATGCGGGCCTGGGCCTCGATCTCCACCACCTGGCGCTGGGTGAGACTGTACTTCGAGGTGGGGTCCACCGCCGGCGGGGCGGGAGCAACCGCCTCGCCCGTTGGGATCGCCGCCTTAGCGTCCTCCACCAACTTCTGCGTGGCCGAGGTGATGCTCTTCACTGCCTCCTCCAGGCCAAGGTCATTCCCTAGGTGTGTCGTTGTGGTCATGAAGGGGGTGGCTTGCTTGTCAGTGTGCTGAGGGCTTTGAAGGGCGGGGTAAGGAGCAAGGTACCTTTTTGGTATCGGGCGCGGAAGGCCGAGAGCAGCTGCGCGGTGGCGACGTTGACGCTCCCGGCGCTGGCGGCGAGCGGCTCGTTGCCTATACCGCCCTCCGACGAGACGTATTGCTTGCTGGTGCTGACCAGATGTCCGATCGAGGCCACCACGAACCGCGCAGCCGACACCAGGCCCTCGGCCCACTTCGGGTCCGCGTGGTAGGCAGTGTCCGAGCCCGTGTATCCTCGCTCCAACTGAGCGCGAGACGCCGCGCTGAGCAGCACCGTGCAGGCCCTCGCAATGAACTACACGCGACCGTCGGAAGTGGCGTTAGTCGTGCGCCTCCCTGCAAGTGAAGCTTCAGTGACACGCTAGGGGTACCTGGGTGGTGTCGAACACGGAGTCGGACATGTCGACAAAGGCGGGAGCCACAGTGGCGATGTGCTCTTCGGCGGCGTTACGGGCCACGGCCAGATCCAGGGCAAGCTCTTCCACCACCTTGGTGGCTTCCATCAACTCGTTCCTGGCAAAGTCGTCAGCCGCCACTCCACCGGCGGTGGTAGTGCCGGCAGGCGCCGCCGAGCTTGCTCCGGCCCCGGCATCAGCGACAGGCAGTGCCACGGGCGTCGGGGCTTGGTCATAGCTGGGCATCTGGGAGTATAGCGACTGCATATTGCCGTAGACCTGGTTGTAGTACGCGGCGCCGTCGGCACCGACCCCCATCGGCGGCGCCCCGTACTGGCCGCCGTAGGGCTGCTGTTGCTGGAGTGGAGCGTAGCCACCCCCGCCGGGCGCGCCAGCGTAGGCGCCGTCGGCACCACCCCCCATCTGCGGCGCCGCGTACTGGCCGCCGTAGGGCTGCTGTTGCTGGGATGGAGCGTAGCCACCTCCGCCGGGCGCGCCAGCGTAGGCGCCGTAGTAGGCATCGTACTGCGGCTGCTGGTGGTGGCTCGCGTAGTAGCCCTGAGCGGCGTACTGCCCAGCCCCTTGCTGTTGGGGGTATCCGCCGATGGGGGCCAGACCAACTCCTGCAACATCATCGTCATAATGAAAACTCAGGACYATGGCCAAGTGATAGAGCAGCAGGGTGACCTACCAGGTGGGACCTGGGATGAATAGCCAGGCCTCTGCTGCGGGTATGGATTGTAGTCCGTTGACGTCTGGGGGAAATCGTCGTCGAAGGAGATCAGGGCATCACTGCAGGTGCCAGGGCCAGGAGTGAGTGTGGCGCTGAGACGGGGGCGCTCGCTTTAAGGAGGCCACACTGCAGTACCTCTTGGTGCCTGCCTCGCTCCAGTGCTCGTCCCCATCGGGTTCGCCGTCGTCCGAGTACTGCTCGTACTCCTCCTCGCCATAGTCCGCCTGATGCTGCTGGGGTGGCTGCTGCTGCCTGGCGGGCGACACGCCGGCGCCACGACCGCCTCCGCCCGGCTGGGCACCCCTCGCTTGATCGTACTGGCGCTGTGGGTCGCTCGGCCTTCGATCACGGAGCGAGACCTCCTTCATCATGTGCCGCATCTCCTCCTCGTCGTTCTTGGAGCTGTAGGCGCCACCTGACTGAGCGGCCTGGGGGCTCGACGGGTCGGGGCCGACCATGCCGGTCGACTTCCACAGGCAGTTCTTGAGGTCCGTGAGCCACAGCTCCTTGTGCTCGCGGTTCTTGCCCCACATCACCACCCGACGCTGCTTGGCCTTGGCCAGTGTTCCCTGAAGATCGCGACGACCAAGCATGACACAACACACACAGCACGACACGTGAGCCCATCGCTCGGGGCGATGAAAACATAGAGGGGAAGGGGCAGAGGGTACGAGTACCTTCTCAGGACACAGAAGGCGGAACTCGTGGACGGGACTGTCGGGCATGGTGACGACCTTCATGCCGGTGCTGAAGTGGATGACGACCTGAAGCTGAAACTTCTGAGCGCTCACGCGCTTGGTGATGAGCAGGCAGTCGTTGAAGAGCCAGAAGTAGCGCGGCTTCTTGCTCAGGGTGTTGACGCTGAAGTACATCAGCTCGCCGTGTCGGATGAGCTGGCGCGGACGCGAGATGAGAAACTTGGGTCCCGGCTGTAGCATCTGGTACAGCTTCTCCGCATCTGACATCACTCTCCCTTTGCTCGCCATCTTCTTCAACCGCGCTAATCTGACTGCCCTCTTTTTCTTACCTTACACCTTCACCAACCGTCACGTAGCCAGCCACTTTAAGGAAACTGGTATCCAAACACGCGTGCATCACGTCGTACTTACCTTCCAAAAGAGACATGTGGGAAAGTCGTGTGGGGAAGCAGAAGCGCCAGGTCGACATCGTTAACGTCTGGAGCGACCAGAACACACCGTGCCCGAGAAGAAGTGGAGAGCAGACAGAGCTTGTACCTTGGCGAGGCCGATGCTGAGCACGGTCGATCAAGGCTCCGAAGAGATAGGACCCCGCCCCGGCAGATGACTTACGCTTGCTTTATTATCCCAGCCTATTATTTCCACTCGAAAGAGACTTGATTAACACGTTGTGACGCAGCTGCCAGAGGAAGAAGATGATGAGGAAGTTGTCGAAGAGGCGTCGTCTTCGTAATTCAGGTTCTCGTAGAGGGATCTGAGGTGCCCCGTGAAGACGAACAGGGTGTCAAAGTCCGGCGTCACTTCAATGGCGCTGCCCAAGGCACGGATCGTGATCGCGATGTTGTCCAGGGCTGTGGCGCGGGCGTGAGAACGGAAAACGAAGGGGGATGGGGAAAGGCTCAGGGTGGTAGTAGTAGTACCGGTGGAGACGGTGCACTTGACCAGGGCAAGACGATCGCCGTCGTGGCAGGGCGGTGTGGGCTTCAGGCTCTCGCTCACCGCGCACACCTCCGCGCGAGACCGAATCGCCACCATTTCCTAACGGGTTGTGTGTGAGCTTCGAGCAAAACCGGGCGGAGGTATCGTGTGTGTGGTACATCTTTCAGAGAGCGGATGGTCTTGGCCAGGTCGACCGCTTCCTCGAGCGTCGTCAATTCGATCAGCTCCATCTGGATGTCTTCGACTGAACCCAAAAGAGATGGCACATGGCCGTGTGAGCTGGCGCCACTGGTATAGGGGAACAGTGGATTGCAGAGCCGTACCAATCTCGAGCATCACGCTTACCAGTGAGCGAGAGAGCGACTTGAGCTTATTCAGCTTGAGGAGAACGAGCTCGTCCTCGTACTCATCCTCGTCTTCGTCTTCGTCTTCGCCCTTGCCATCGGCGCCGTGTACGTCAGCCTTGATGACTATCGTCTGTTGTCTCACCGCCGCATTGTCGCTCTCGAGCCCAGGCGAAGAGGCCGTCGATGACGACGAAGAACCGCCCGAGTCGTTCCCCTTCTTCGGCTTTCGGGCCTCCCGCGTCGCCTTCAGCTTTCCCTTCTTCTGCTGCTTTGCCTTCTTCTCCGGCTTCGGCTCGTTTGCACTCTGCGGTATCGGTGGGAGAGCACCAAGCGCCTCACGCTTGCGCCGACCGTTGCCTTCTGGTGCGGACGGGATGGGCTGCGCGGCGGCAAGACGCACGTTGCCCGAGGCGGTGAACTGGGGCGGGATCGAGGGCAGCGGCGGACAGCAGATGGGGGAGACGGGCGGGCGGCTCTCGCGCAGCACGACAATGTAGTCCTCGTGGTCGTCCATCGGGATGTGGGTGTACATCCGCTTCTCCAGATAGCTCAGCACATGGTGCACGGTCATTTTGAGCGTCCCGATCAGACCCTGATCGCTTAGCGGATTGTTATCGCAGGCGAAGTTCTATAGAAAAAATACAACACCACCGCACCACACGACTCAGTGAGTGTGAGATGAGGACACGATGCAATAGCTATGTGTGAGCGGAGTGGACCTTGAAGTTCATGAGGCCCATCGACATCGGCAGATCTTCCAAGCAGTTGTCTGAGATGTCCAAATCGACCTGCATCGCACGCGACAGATCACAAGGAAGTTGGGCAAAGGTCTGTTTGATTGCGCAGAGAAAGGCTCACCAAGCACAGAAGCGTGGATTGCGTACGAGGCGAGTCATAAGCCCAATGGCGGAGGGCAGGGCCGTCAGGTTGTTGTGGGCCAAATTGAGTTCAATGAGTGACGTAACGTGCGCCACCTCTTCGGGCAACGTCTCCAATCTGCACCAGCTTGCGTCGAGCACCTGCAGTAGCGACCGGCGATGAGAGAGTGCCATGCGCGTGGGAGAACATAAGCGAACTGGGAGGGAGTGGGTATACCTGCAGCTGCGTGCAACCACCAATGCCCTCTGGAAGCGTGGAGAGTGCGTTCCCGCTCAGAAGGAGCTCCTCCAGTTTGCTAAGCCGTCCCAACTCGCGAGGAAGCTTTTTGATTTGATTGTTCTTCAACTGCGTGGGGAGACGTATTAGCAGCGACAAGAAGCTGCAACCATGAGAAATAAGATCGCACGTACGGAGAGCGTCTCGAGCGAAGTGCAGTGCCCAATGGCCGGCGGCAACGTCTTAAGCATGTTACCGTTCACGCTCAGCTCGACCAGTTCTGAAGTGAGATCAAACAATTTGAGGGCACTGAGTAACAAGGAGAAAAGTGCCTTATGGCGTAAAGAGAGCCTCTGGGTGGGGGACGTACGTTGGAGAATACCAATGTGGGGCGGCAGTTCGCTGAGTTGATTGCCGTCGAGGCAGAGGGACGACAGGCACTGGCTGAATCGCAGCAGCTGGAGCGGGAACCACTGGAAGTGATTGAATCCGAGGTCGGCCGACTTGAGCGTGCGGGCCACGTCGCGATTGACCTCGAACCACTCGTCCTTGAGGTTGTCGATGCCGCACGACGACAAGTTCAGGGTACTGGTCGCATCGTTGATGAGCCTGATAACGGTGGTCTCCGCGGCCAGGGCCTTCAGGGCCTCGCAATCGATCAAGCCGCCCTGCGCACCGGTGGTGTCGCTCGACTTGCTCGGCCCGCGATCCGGAGAGTCAACAACGTCTGCTTGAGGATGAAGTCGAAACTTGATCATGGCGCGCACGTTCGCGATGGTATTGGTACGCCCCACAGGCTCGCGCTTCTTCTTGTACGGACGCAGGTCGTCGGCGGTGGGTCGGATGACCTTCGGGAGCGCCACCAGCTCGTCCGCGGCACCAGTGGGCAGGGTGCTCTGGCCCCACTCGGCAACCTCCTCCTTCCACACTTGGGGCACGCCCTGAGTTGTAGTGGATGGAGCTCAACGTTGAGCCAGAGCTGGTGGCGTATGAGCGGCAGAAGAGCGGCAGAGGCAGTACACACCGTTATCTGCCCCTCGTGGCAGGAGATGTGGACGCCGTGACGGAAGGACTCGGGCTCCGATATGTAGATGTCTGCCTTGTGCGAGTTTGTGAAGAGAGGAAGCGAGCTGGCCAGCGCCATCGTTCCCGCGATCCTCGCCTTCACCTTGCTCATCTTCTATCGGTTCTGGTGGCGGGAGGAGGTGATGAGCGTCATGTTGAAAAAACGTAGAAACACGTTGCAGTTGGGGGGTGGCTGTACAGGTGACACGTACAGGGGCAAGTCTAAAGAACTTGTGAAAGGGTGCAGAGCAGACATTTCTACGTGCTGAAGTTCCAACGTGGTCCATCGCGATCGTTGTGTTCCAACCACCGCTGCGGCTTGTCGTGTAGCACACACGATATGCGAGCGGCCATGCGAGGCCTCGAATATAAATCGGAAAGTGACTGGAAATGTGGGCGAAAGCGGCGAACAAGCAGGAGGGAGGGCAAGCGGCGATGTGCGGCCCGACACAGATCACCATAGATCGTAGATCCTACCGAGGAGGCCTCATCTTTTCTTCCAAGCCTCCTGCATCTTGGTAGCTTGTTTTACTTTTGAGTAAATCAATTCTTGGATTCGAAAAGGAAAGAAAAAGAGAAAGAAAGATCTTGCAAATCAAACTTTATTCCATTTGGCATCGCAACTTGTGGATACAGAACGCGACACCGATGGACTGGGTGGGGAAACTGGCGTACGTGCCCTCGTGGGACTCGATCAATGGCTACTACGAGTCCACGTCGAAATCGGTGGGTTCATGGCTGAGCACCTCCACATCAGAAGTTGCGGTCCCGCATCGTGGTGATGGGACCCAAGAAGGACCCTCTAGCAAGCACAAACGCCGGTCCAATCCAAACAGACAGAGGAAGGAATCAGAACGACATGGATCTGATAGCGACACTTTCCTTGTGGAAGAGGAGGCATCTCTCGTGAGACCTTCGTCGCTGCTGGATGGGGAGGAGAGGATTTTGGGATGCTTCGAATCGAACTGCCACGTCCAATTCGGTTGGATGCAGGGCTACCGCGTATGCGCCAGGTGCGCTCATAACCATCACCCTCCATCTCTCTCTACTCGCCATAATCCTTCGTGCCCTTTACTGACTCTGTCGATGCAGATGCAAGCATCACTTCTGCTACCGGCACTGCCGCTACAGGCGGCGGCGCCCACAGCAGCCCACGCCGTCCGACCCCAAGGCCACTGCAGCGCTGCCACCCCCTCGCGACGGCGCCGTCGAGGACCTCCTGTGCCTCCGGTGCGCGCAGCTCGAGCCCCAGACCCTCGGTGCGTTGCCCTCTGTACCTCTGATGGGGCTCGTCGAGTCTGACGTGCGTGGCTCAGGGCACGTGAGGGACCACTCGGCGGGGTACGCGAGCCTGCGCAACGAGATCAGGTCGCTCGCGAGGATGCGCGACGACGTGACCCTGATGAAGCTCAGGCAGCTGTCGAAGGACCAGCACGACACCGCGCAACGCAGGAAGAAGCGGCAGGAGCGATTGCAACAGCGGGCCGAAGCTGGCGAGGTACCGCCTGCACGACACGACAGGCAACACGACACGACACGCGCACGAGTGGCCTCATGAGAGACGCGGTGGTGACTGCAGGTGAAGGCGATAGAGAGCGCGTTGGGCACCGTGACCAGCTCGGTGTCTCCGCTGATCAAGTGGAGCACGAGCGCCATCAGCGAGTGGGCCTACGCGCCGGCCGACACCATCTGCTCCTTTTGCGCGTACGCCGCTCCTCGTGCCACCCACCCCTCGGTCAGCTGGCACTGCCCTTCTTCTGACACAGTCGAACGACACGCACCACCGCACACGACGCAAATACAACACACACGGCACACACGACAGACGGCCGTTCGGGTATTTGTCGATCGACAAGTACGTCTGTAAGTTGTGCGATCGCGCCGCGTGCGAGGAGTGCTGTAAATACGCCGTCAGTCTCGCCCGCTCCGCCGTCAACCGAACAGCTCCGCGTACTCCGCCCCTTCTCAACGCCTGTGTACTGTATCCTGTGTGTGTCGTGTGTGTATATGTGTGTGTGTCGCGTGTGTGTGTCGTGTGCGGTGGCACGCCTGACCGGGTGTGTGGTCGTACGCGACCAGTGGCGACCGAGGGGAGCGTGCGATGCTGCAAGCAGTGCTCGCAGGTCATCCGGCGACGGGAGGAGGTGCTCCACTTCCAGCAGAAGCTGCGCGAGTGCGAGGAGCACCCGCTCAAGCTGCTCTACGACGGCATCGCGTCGATGAAGGGCTCGATCGACGCGGCCCTCGCGCAGTACTTTGACCTCATCTCGAGCGTGGACATTATGGACGGCTTCGCGGTGGTCGACGAGCTCGACGGGGCCTGGCCCAGTCAGCGCGATGACGCCGCTGCGGCGGAGGCGGACGAGGACCTGATCGACCGAGACGACGTCGCCATCGAGTGGAACGAAGGCAGCGATGACGGCGACAACGATGACGATGACGATGAGCGATCTCAGCGCAAGACGAAGAGCAAGAAGAAGAAGAAAACAAAAAAGAAGAACAACGAAGGGAAAGCGAAGAAGAAAGAGAAGCCAGAGAACGAGGAAGATGACGAAATGCGCCACCTCTCGGCCGAGCAGATCGCCGTACGCGCCGCCTTTCTCTCTTTGCGCCCGCTCTCGGTGGTGCGTGACGTGACTGACCATTTTGCTGTGGTGGCGGCGGTGGCCGGCGAGCAGAAGCGCGACGAGTTGAAGAAGGCGCTGCTGGCGCTGCTGGTGGAGTACCAGCGAAGGGTGAGCGAGCTGGTGGTCTACAAGTGCCGCAGCGCCAAGGAGCTGCTCCTCGTGCGCGAGGTGCGCGTGGCCCTGTGGGAACACAAGAACGAATGCCTCCTGCCCTTCCAGAAGGTACCCCCCAACCTTGCCGAGGCTGTGTGTATGAGAGGCGTGCGCTGAACAACCGCTCCTCGGGCAGACCCTTCCCGCGCCCATCACACGAAGCGAGGACGACCAAAAGGAGGACAGTGATGATTTTGGTGAAGGCGACTAACCGCCTCGCCAAACAATGATGTCAAGAGAAACTCAACTTACCAAAATATTGCACACGATCGAGGATGGAACGAACTGCCGCCTTTGTCTGATTTGGGGGGCGGAGGAAGGATTGAGGCGCTCTGGACCCCTTCCTAACCACATAAAGAGGAATTTGACGATTCTTTGTCTGATGTCGCCTGTCTTTATTGAGTTGTCCAGACGCATCCATTGCCTGCGCGGATTCGATTCAGTGCGTTGAACTGTTTGTAGCTGACATCAGAGGCACAAGTGCTTGCGAACCTACACCAGCGCGCCAGCGCGTCAAAAGAAAACCAAAGCTGTAGCACCTGGTCAAAAGTAGAGAAGTGTACGTACTTGATCTACTTTTTGCCGCCTGTGAGCTCCACGGCGCGTTTATGAAGCAGCTCTTTGGCTTTTTGGTTGGCCTGCTTGACGCTTTCCTCAATCTCCTCGGCGACAGCGAGCAGAGAATTTCCACCACCGCCCATGATCTCGTCCAAGCCCTTCTTCGCCTCCTTGAGAGCCAGTATGATTTGTTCCAGACCGTGAAGCATGGGGTCGTTGAGGATTGCTTCCATGGTAGTCCTTCGAGTGGCAGTCGTGTTTGTGTGTATGTATGTACGCGACGTGAAGAGACTGTCGTTTGGTGTTTTTGTGTTGCCCCTACCACACAAACCGGAATTGGAATAGGAGTGGATGGGGTGGTTATGTTTTTTTTGGTATGTGCCAGGAGTGGGCATGGTGTTGGTTTGGGTATAATTGAGGGTCAAGAGTGTGGATCGAACTGGTCAAAAGAATGATGGGCGGTAATTTTCGTTGATTCGGAGGGGTGTGGACAGTGGCTCCACAAGCTCGCTGTCCACAGGGGGGGTGTCCGCTTGCGCAGACGTGGGG